>JAODUO010000858.1:77500-105000 GCA_025642075.2 Ridgeia piscesae | reverse complement strand
GAAATAGACGCTTGACGCTTGCTTTTTTGGATTTAAATTAATTTATGGTATTTATGTTTTGTATGCGTCATTACTCATAAAATCGCGTAGATACATCGATACCAATGTGGAACGACATAATTTATATCAGACATGTGCGGTGTATATGAATACGTCCAGTCAGACCTCTACGATCTTGTGCGACCAGACTGGTCATACAATAAATAATATTAGTTACGTCATTTCCGTAGCGATCCAACGATAAGCAACTTTCTTAAATGTTACAATAATAATAATATAATGTAAAATTATTATTATTATTAATTATTAAATTTACCGTGGTGGAGAAACACGACCAGTGACGCAAGAAAACCTAAGGATTGTACACTATCGTGATCGAGCACAATATAAAAGTCCTGAACAGATGGTTCCTTGCAAAGCAGATTTAAAAGATACGATTTCAGATGACGGCGATATGAAACTGTTCTCAATAATATATTGTTTATAAGGACAGCCGTGTTGAATCGTTCATTCGTTTCCGTCGCAATGGCAAGTGTATTCAGACGAATAACAAGGTAGGACTTTCAGACGAAATAAACCATTTACCGTGATATTGTATTCCTGTTATCAGACAACAGAGTACACCAAAGGAAACAAAATAGTGTCACATATATCGGTCGCTCAACAAGTACGTGTTGTATCTGATGAACACGGGACGTGGTTGGTGACACAAGCGTTTATGAATAGATACTAAATATGTCGTCAGCGTGCCACGTGATATCGGAGTAGTGCACGTCAATGAAAGTCATTGGCTGACGAATGTGCCCCGTGTCGTGACTCGTGACAACTGATTGGACGTGGTTGCCGTCGCCTCAGCCGTCGTCGCCATCGTCGTCATTGTCATCTTCGTTTTCGTCGTCATCATCGTAATCTTCATCGTCGTCGCCATCATCATCAATATCATCTTCGCTTTCGTCATCATAGTCTTCTTCGTCGCCACCATCGTCGTTGTCGTTTTCGTAACTGTCGTCGTCATCGTCGCCATCGCTATCATCCATACGATCGATGTACCCCGTCGTAATCACCATCAACCCAGCTGCCGTAGCTGCCTAAGCTGTCGTTTGACGCAGTGACAAACGTGAGGACATCGCCGACACACCCGCCGACACACCCGCCGACACACCCGCCGACTCACCCGCCGACAGAATGTACCGGGCGTCTCCCGCGGCCGCGATAAGCCGCCGCGTTGTTATTTCCCACCGTCGATATTTTAAGTGTTGAAAAACGACCCGGTCGCTAGGCAACCGGGCGTGTGATTAGCGCACGAGCGGCCACCGCCGAAATACTGCGGCTTGACGACCACGATAACGCGATCACCTCCGCGTGTCCATTGCGTGTCCTAGACGGAGAACACGGCGGTTCGATTACACGCAAACCCGGCTTCGAAAATCGAGGTTTCATTAACATTTGTCCATGAGCAGCAAACTGTAAGCGAGATTTCGTAACGAGACTACGGCGGCTACCTGGTGCACGTCTGGAGGCTCGCGACAACGACCGTTGTGTTACCCGATAATTGATTAATACTATATTTTAATTGCACTAACGTTAACGTCCTGAAGTATTAAACTTTTTAATTTTAGGCAGATTCTTACGAAACCCAACACATGTACTGTACTACCCTCCAAATGATGCACACGACATTTACATGAGAGTAGAACTGGTTGACTTACATATGTTTCAGCCAGCCATAGTTCGACAATACTTTTTCTTTACGCGCAAAACAACGTGGCACAATTGTTATCAAAAGTATATGGTTTAAGCATCACAGGCATCTGCTGTCATATTGTTCTCGAGTACGAAAAATACCCTTAGCAAATTAATAAAGAAATTGTGACTACGATGTCTGTAAAAATAGCGGCGGTGTGGCTAACTGTTTAATCGTTATAGCGGTAGTTTAGTAAGTTTGCCTGGTATGGTTGGTTGCCTTAGGTAAAATGTCAAGTAATGAATCTGTCAGTTGACGTATCTGTAAGTAACTTTTATTTATTTCACAACGCAACATGTACAAGAACAAAACTAAATAGTATATAATAAATTGTCAGCGCATTGCATGGCTAAAAGCCGTCTTCCAGTGACACCATTGGCACTTCTCTGTAAAGTGAGTCGATACCTGGTAATAGGTCCCTCAAGCCACCGTACGAATGTCGAACACATGGTGCTTACATGTATTATTATATCGCACGTTAGGTTGAATTCATCGCTTGAAACGTATTAACTACAGAATACATCAAGTAACAACAATGCGAAGGAATAGTTGATCTGCGACTTTGCATATCACTATTTTACCGTAATTTACATATGCTATTGTTATCAACATTGTTGTCAAATGGAAAGTCACGCTGTCGCGCTTACATTTTCCGGGGCATAGTACAATGTCCGGATGACGTTTCTGCTCTTGCACGATGAATGTTATAAAATCACCAGTGTGCGGCAAAAATCCAAACCATTTAAAGCATAAATACCACGGGTTATTATATAATTTTCCTCTGGTGATTACTGTGAAGAATATTACGTTTGTTTACATCACCGTCACGGATTATGGCGCTTTTGAGTCACCTGATTTGCGTTTGCTATCAAAAATGTCTGTTTGCTCGTGTTATTTCCAAATAAATAACTTTGTTGAAAGTTTATATATGTCTTTTTTGTCTATATATATATGTATATATATATAGTCATATATAAATAACAAGTTATTTTATATATATATATATATATATATATATATATATATATCATATATATGTATATATATATATATATATATATATATATATATATATACATATATATATATATACATATATATATATATATATATATATATATATATATATATATATATATATATATAATATATATATATATATATATATATATATATATATATATATATATATATAATCGTCACCCCGATATTATGTAACTGATTGTGACATAGCATATAGCGACGTACTAGAATCGTCACTTGACGGATTCGTCACGTCACCTACGTCACAGTTATGATAACAAAGCTCCGTCATTTATCGATTGTACGGTCACGAATTTACCAATGCTTTATACTGTTGTTGCATTTTATATAATACATAACTCACATTGAATTGTAGAGATCTATCTTTAAGAAGTAAAATGAAATATGATTATACTTTCGAATAACTAATTATTGTAATATTCATCTGGTACACGTCACGGCGTCCCATAATATAATAGCCTACAGTAATTTAATATTAGTATTATTGTTCGTCCATCCGTCGGGAATGATGACCATGACATCACTGGTCTGTCGCATGTAGGCGATGTGTGCGGTTGTGGCTGATAAGGCCGATTCGGGCACGAAAGGTTTTGTCGCAGTTCGGGCATTGAACAGCAATAATAATCGCAGTGCTTGTCTCCGCAGCACTGGATTTGCGGAGGAATCTCCGCTCTTCCGCCTGGCGTGTCCTGGTTTGTCCACAGGACTCAGCTCCCTTTCAGATCAGGATGCGCCAGTTCCTTCGCTCAGCTGCTAAGCTTTTCCAAGAATCGTTGTTAATTTCAAAGGCCTTTATGCGGGAGTTGAGGGATCTTTATAACGTTGGGGGTATTGTCTTCTCTCCTTTACCTCTACATCTGTATCCCCTCGTCGGGGGTTTTGTCTTCTCTAATTTACCTCTACATCTGTATCCCCTCGTCGGGGGTATTGTCTTCTCTCCTTTACCTCTACATCTGTATCCCCCGTCGGGGGTTTTGTCTTCTCTAATTTACCTCTACATCTGTATCCCCTCGTCGGGGGTTTTGTCTTCTCTAATTTACCTCTACATCTGTATCCCCTCGTCGGGGATATTGCTTCTCTCCTTTACCTCTACATCTGTATCCCCCGTCGGGGGTTTTGTCTTCTCTAATTTACCTCTACATCTGTATCCCCTCGTCGGGGGTTTTGTCTTCTCTAATTTACCTCTACATCTGTATCCCCTCGTCGGGGGACTTGTCTTCTCTCCTTTACCTCTACACCTGTGTCCCCCGTCGGGGGTCTTGTCTTCTCTCCTTTACCTCTACAACTGTGTCCCCTCGTCGGGGGTCTTGTCTTCTCTCCTTTACCTCTACATATGCATCCCCTCGTCAGGGGTCTTGTCTTCTCTCCTTTACCTCTACATATGCATCCCCTCGTCAGGGGTCTTCGTCTTCTCTCCTTTACCACTACATATGTATACCCTCGTCGGGGGTCTTGTCTTCTCTCCTTTACCTCTACATATGCATCCCCTCGTCGGGGGTCTTGTCTTCTCTCCTTTACCACTACATATGTATCCCCTCGTCGGGGGTCTTGTCTTCTCTCCTTTACCTCTACACCTGTGTCCCCTCGTCGGGGGTCTTGTCTTCTCTCCTTTACCTCTACACCTGTGTCCCCTCGTCAGGGGTCTTGTCTTCTCTCCTTTACCTCTACATATGTATCCCCTCGTCGGGGGTCTTGTCTTCTCTCCTTTACCTCTACACCTGTGTCCCCTCGTCGGGGGTCTTGTCTTCTCTCCTTTACCTCTACACCTGTGTCCCCTCGTCAGGGGTCTTGTCTTCTCTCCTTTACCTCTACATATGTATCCCCTCGTCGGGGGTCTTGTCTTCTCTCCTTTACCACTACATATGTATCCCCTCGTCGGGGGTCTTGTCTTCTCTCCTTTACCTCTACACCTGTGTCCCCTCGTCAGGGGTCTTGTCTTCTCTCCTTTACCACTACATATGTATCCCCTCGTCGGGGGTCTTGTCTTCTCTCCTTTACCTCTACACCTGTGTCCCCTCGTCAGGGGTCTTGTCTTCTCTCCTTTACCACTACATATGTATCCCCTCGTCGGGGGTCTTGTCTTCTCTCCTTTACCTCTACACCTGTGTCCCCTCGTCGGGGGTCTTGTCTTCTCTCCTTTACCTCTACACCTGTGTCCCCTCGTCAGGGGTCTTGTCTTCTCTCCTTTACCTCTACATATGCATCCCCTCGTCAGGGGTCTCGTCTTCTCTCCTTTACCACTACATATGCATCCCCTCGTCGGGGGTCTTGTCTTCTCTCCTTTACCACTACATATGTATCCCTCGTCGGGGGTCTTGTCTTCTCTCCTTTACCACTACATATGTATCCCCTCGTCGGGGGTCTTGTCTTCTCTCCTTTACCTCTACACCGGTGTCCCCTCGTCGGGGGTCTTGTCTTCTCTCCTTTACCTCTACACCTGTGTCCCCTCGTCAGGGGTCTTGTCTTCTCTCCTTTACCTCTACATATGCATCCCCTCGTCAGGGGTCTCGTCTTCTCTCCTTTACCACTACATATGCATCCCCTCGTCGGGGGTCTTGTCTTCTCTCCTTTACCACTACATATGTATACCCTCGTCGGGGGTCTTGTCTTCTCTCCTTTACCACTACATATGTATCCCCTCGTCGGGGGTCTTGTCTTCTCTCCTTTACCACTACATATGCATCCCCTCGTCGGGGGTCTTGTCTTCTCTCCTTTACCTCTACATATGCATCCCCTCGTCAGGGGTCTTGTCTTCTCTCCTTTACCTCTACATATGGATCCCCTCGTCAGGGGTCTTGTCTTCTCTCCTTTACCTCTACATCTGTATCCCCTCGTCAGGGGTCTTGTCTTCTCTCCTTTACCTCTACATATGCATCCCCTCGTCAGGGGTCTTGTCTTCTCTCCTTTACCTCTACATATGTATCCCCTCGTCAGGGGTCTTGTCTTCTCTCCTTTACCTCTACATATGCATCCCTTCGTCAGGGGTCTTGTCTTCTCTCCTTTACCTCTACATCTGTATCCCCTCGTCAGGGGTCTTGTCTTCTCTCCTTTACCTCTACATATGCATCCCCTCGTCAGGGGTCTTGTCTTCTCTCCTTTACCTCTACATATGTATCCCCTCGTCGGGGGTCTTGTCTTCTCTCCTTTACCACTACATATGTATCACCTCGTCGGGGGTCTTGTCTTCTCTCCTTTACCACTACATATGTATCACCTCGTCAGGGGTCTTGTCTTCTCTCCTTTACCACTACATCTGTATCCCCTCGTCAGGGGTCTTGTCTTCTCTCCTTTACCACTACATATGCATCCCCTCGTCGGGGGTCTTGTCTTCTCTCCTTTACCACTACATATGTATCACCTCGTCAGGGGTCTTGTCTTCTCTCCTTTACCACTACATATGTATCCCCTCGTCAGGGGTCTTGTCTTCTCTCCTTTACCTCTACATCTGTATCCCCTCGTCGGGGGTCTTCGTCTTCTCTCCTTTACCACTACATATGTATCACCTCGTCAGGGGTCTTGTCTTCTCTCCTTTACCACTACATATGTATCCCCTCGTCAGGGGTCTTGTCTTCTCTCCTTTACCTCTACATCTGTATCCCCTCGTCGGGGGTCTTGTCTTCTCTCCTTTACCACTACATATGTATACCCTCGTCAGGGGTCTTCGTCTTCTCTCCTTTACCACTACATATGTATCCCCTCGTCAGGGGTCTTGTCTTCTCTCCTTTACCACTACATATGTATCCCCTCGTCAGGGGTCTTGTCTTCTCTCCTTTACCACTACATATGCATCCCCTCGTCGGGGGTCTTCGTCTTCTCTCCTTTACCACTACATATGTATCACCTCGTCAGGGGTCTTGTCTTCTCTCCTTTACCACTACATCTGTATCCCCTCGTCGGGGGTCTTGTCTTCTCTCCTTTACCACTACATATGTATACCCTCGTCGGGGGTCTTGTCTTCTCTCCTTTACCACTACATATGTATCCCCTCGTCGGGGGTCTTCGTCTTCTCTCCTTTACCACTACATATGTATCACCTCGTCAGGGGTCTTGTCTTCTCTCCTTTACCACTACATCTGTATCCCCTCGTCGGGGGTCTTGTCTTCTCTCCTTTACCACTACATATGTATACCCTCGTCGGGGGTCTTGTCTTCTCTCCTTTACCACTACATATGTATCCCCTCGTCAGGGGTCTTCGTCTTCTCTCCTTTACCACTACATATGTATACCCTCGTCGGGGTCTTGTCTTCTCTCCTTTACCACTACATATGCATCCCCTCGTCGGGGGTCTTCGTCTTCTCTCCTTTACCACTACATATGTATCACCTCGTCAGGGGTCTTGTCTTCTCTCCTTTACCACTACATATGTATCACCTCGTCAGGGGTCTTGTCTTCTCTCCTTTACCACTACATATGTATCACCTCGTCAGGGGTCTTGTCTTCTCTCCTTTACCACTACATATGTATCACCTCGTCAGGGGTCTTGTCTTCTCTCCTTTACCACTACATATGTATCACCTCGTCAGGGGTCTTGTCTTCTCTCCTTTACCACTACATATGTATCACCTCGTCGGGGGTCTTGTCTTCTCTCCTTTACCTCTACATATGTATCCCCTCGTCGGGGGTCTTGTCTTCTCTCCTTTACCTCTACATATGCATCCCCTCGTCGGGGGTCTTCGTCTTCTCTCCTTTACCACTACATATGCATCCCCTCGTCAGGGGTCTTGTCTTCTCTCCTTTACCTCTACATATGTATCCCCTCGTCAGGGGTCTTCGTCTTCTCTCCTTTACCACTACATCTGTATCCCCTCGTCGGGGGTCTTGTCTTCTCTCCTTTACCACTACATATGTATACCCTCGTCGGGGGTCTTGTCTTCTCTCCTTTACCACTACATATGTATCCCCTCGTCGGGGGTCTTCGTCTTCTCTCCTTTACCACTACATATGTATCACCTCGTCGGGGGTCTTGTCTTCTCTCCTTTACCACTACATCTGTATCCCTCGTCGGGGGTCTTGTCTTCTCTCCTTTACCACTACATATGTATACCCTCGTCGGGGGTCTTGTCTTCTCTCCTTTACCACTACATATGTATCCCCTCGTCGGGGGTCTTCGTCTTCTCTCCTTTACCACTACATATGTATCACCTCGTCAGGGGTCTTCGTCTTCTCTCCTTTACCACTACATATGTATCACCTCGTCAGGGGTCTTGTCGTCTCTCCTTTACCTCTACACCTGTGTCCCCTCGTCGGGGGTCTTGTCTTCTCTCCTTTACCTCTACATATGTATCACCTCGTCAGAGGGTCTTCGTCTTCTCTCCTTTACCACTACATATGTATCACCTCGTCAGGGGTCTTGTCTTCTCTCCTTTACCTCTACACCTATGTCCCCTCGTCGGGGGTCTTCGTCTTCTCTCCTTTACCTCTACATATGTATCACCTCGTCAGGGGTCTTCGTCTTCTCTCCTTTACCACTACATATGTATCACCTCGTCAGGGGTCTTGTCTTCTCTCCTTTACCTCTACACCTGTGTCCCCTCGTCGGGGGTCTTGTCTTCTCTCCTTTACCTCTACATATGCTTCCCCTCGTCAGGGGTCTTGTCTTCTCTCCTTTACCTCTACATATGCATCCCCTCGTCAGGGGTCTTGTCTTCTCTCCTTTACCACTACATATGCATCCCCTCGTCAGGGGTCTTGTCTTCTCTCCTTTACCTCTACATATGCATCCCCTCGTCAGGGGTCTTTTCTTCTCTCCTTTACCTCTACATATGCATCCACTCGTCGGGGGTCTTGTCTTCTCTCCTTTACCTCTACACCTGTGTCCCCTCGTCAGGGGTCTTCGTCTTCTCTCCTTTACCTCTACATATGTATCCCCTCGTCAGGGGTCTTGACTTCTCTCCTTTACCTCTACATATGCATCACCTCGCCAGGGGTCTTGTCTTCTCTCCTTTACCTCTACATATGCATCCCCTCGTCAGGGGTCTTGTCTTCTCTCCTTTACCACTACATATGCATCCCCTCGTCAGGGGTCTTGTCTTCTCTCCTTTACCTCTACATATGCATCCCCTCGTCAGGGGTCTTGTCTTCTCTCCTTTACCTCTACATATGCATCCCCTCGTCGGGGGTCTTGTCTTCTCTCCTTTACCTCTACACCTGTGTCCCCTCGTCAGGGGTCTTTGTCTTCTCTCCTTTACCTCTACATATGTATCATCTCGTCAGGGGTCTTGTCTTCTCTCCTTTACCTCTACACCTGTGTCCCCTCGTCAGGGGTCTTCGTCTTCTCTCCTTTCCCTCTACATATGCATCCCCTCGTCGGGGGTCTTGTCTTCTCCCCTTTACCACTACATATGTATACCCTCGTCAGGGGTCTTCGTCTTCTCTCCTTTACCACTACATATGTATCACCTCGTCAGGGGTCTTGTCTTCTCTCCTTTACCACTACATATGTATCACCTCGTCAGGGGTCTTGTCTTCTCTCCTTTACCTCTACACCTGTGTCCCCTCGTCGGGGGTCTTTTCTTCTCTCCTTTACCACTACATATGTATCACCTCGTCAGGGGTCTTGTCTTCTCTCCTTTACCACTACATATGCATCCCCTCGTCAAGGGTCTTGTCTTCTCTCCTTTACCACTACATATGTATACCCTCGTCGGGGGTCTTGTCTTCTCTCCTTTACCACTACATATGCATCCCCTCGTCGGGGGTCTTGTCTTCTCTCCTTTACCACTACATATGTATCACCTCGTCAGGGGTCTTGTCTTCTCTCCTTTACCACTACATATGCATCCCCTCGTCGGGGGTCTTGTCTTCTCTCCTTTACCACTACATATGCATCACCTCGTCAGGGGTCTTCGTCTTCTCTCCTTTACCTCTACATATGCATCCCCTCGTCGGGGGTCTTGTCTTCTCTCCTTTACCTCGACATATGTATCACCTCGTCAGGGGTCTTGTCTTCTCTCCTTTACCTCTACACCTGTGTCCCCTCGTCGGGGGTCTTGTCTTCTCTCCTTTACCACTACATATGTATCACCTCGTCAGGGGTCTTGTCTTCTCTCCTTTACCACTACATATGCACCCCCTCGTCAGGGGTCTTGTCTTCTCTCCTTTACCACTACATATGTATACCCTCGTCGGGGGTCTTGTCTTCTCTCCTTTACCACTACATATGTATCACCTCGTCGGGGGTCTTGTCTTCTCTCCTTTACCTCTACATGTGTATCACCTCGTCGGGGGTCTTGTTTTCTCCCCTTTACCTCTACATCTGTATCCCCTCGTCGGAGTTCTTCGTCTCCTCCCCTTTACCTCTACATCTGCATCCCCTCGTCGGAGGTCTTGTCTTCTCTCCTTTACCCCCGACGAGGGGATACATATGTAGAGGTATAGGAGAGAAGACAATACCCCCAACGTTATAAATATCCCTGAAATCCCGCATAAAGGCCTTTGAAATTAACAACGAGTGTTGGAAAAGCCTAGCAGCTGAGCGAGGCACCTGGCGCATCCTGATCTGGAAGGGAGATGAATCCTATGGACAAACCAAGACCCGCCAGGCGGAGGAACCGAGATTCCTCCGCAAATCCAGTGCTGCGGAGACAAGCTCTGTGATTATTATTGCTGTTCAATGCCCGAACTGCAAAACCTTTCGTGCCCGAATCGGCCTTATCAGCCACACCTGTATCCCCTCGTCGGGGGTCTTGTCTTCTCTAATTTACCTCTACATCTGTATCCCCTCGTCGGGGGTCTTGTCTTCTCTAATTTACCTCTACATCTGTATCCACTCGTCGGGGGTCTTGTCTTCTCTCCTTTACCTCTATATCTGTATTCCCTCGTGGGGGGTCTTGTCTTCTCCCCTTTACCTCTACATCTGTATCCCCTCCTCGGGGGTCTTGTCTTCTCTGCTTTACCTCTACATCTGTATCCACTCCTCGGGGGTCTTGTCTTCTCTCCTTTATCTTTACATCTGTATCCCCTCCTCGGGGGTCTTGTCTTCTCTCCTTTACCTCTACATCTGTATCCACTCCTCGGGGGTCTTGTCTTCTCTCCTTTACCTCTACATCTGTATTTCCTCGTGGGGGGTCTTGTCTTCTCTCCTTTACCTTTACATCTGTATCCCCTCCTCGGGGGTCTTGTCTTCTCTCCTTTACCTCTACATCTGTATCCCCTCCTCGGGGGTCTTGTCTTCTCTCCTTTACCTCTACATCTGTATCCCCTCGTCGGCGTTCTTGTCTTCTCTCCTTTACCTCTACATCTGTATCCCCTCCTCGGGGGTCTTGTCTTCTCTCCTTTACCTCTACATCTGTATTCCCTCGTGGGGGGTCTTGTCTTCTCTCCTTTACCTTTACATCTGTATCCCCTCCTCGGGGGTCTTTTCTTCTCTCCTTTACCTCTACATCTGTATCCCCTCCTCGGGGGTCTTGTCTTCTCTCCTTTACCTCTACATCTGTATCCCCTCGTCGGCGTTCTTGTCTTCTCTCCTTTACCTCTACATCTGTATCCCCTCCTCGGGGGTCTTGTCTTCTCTCCTTTACCTCTACATCTGTATTCCCTCGTGGGGGGTCTTGTCTTCTCTCCTTTACCTTTGCATCTGTATCCCCTCGTGGGGGGTCTTGTCTTCTCTCCTTTACCTCTACATCTGTATTCCCTCGTCGGGGGTCTTTTCTTCTCTCCTTTACCTCTACATCTGTATCCCCTCCTCGGGGGTCTTGTCTTCTCTCCTTTACCTCTACATCTGTATCCCCTCCTCGGGGGTCTTGTCTTCTCTCCTTTACCTCTACATCTGTATCCCCTCGTCGGGGGTCTTGTCTTCTCTCCTTTACCTCTACATCTGTATTCCCTCGTCGGGGACTTGTCTTCTCTCCTTTACCTCTACATCTGTATCCCCTCCTCGGGGGTCTTGTCTTCTTTCCTTTACCTCTACATCTGTATCCCCTCCTCGGGGGTCTTGTCTTCTCTCCTTTACCTCTACATCTGTATTCCCTCGTGGGGGGTCTTGTCTTCTCTCCTTTACCTCTACATCTGTATCCCCTCCTCGGGGGTCTTGTCTTCTCTCCTTTACCTCTACATCTGTATCCCCTCCTCGGGGGTCTTGTCTTCTCTCCTTTACCTCTACATCTGTATCCCCTCCTCGGGGGTCTTGTCTTCTCTCCTTTACCTCTACATCTGTATCCCCTCGTCGGGGGTCTTGTCTTCTCTCCTTTACCTCTACATCTGTATCCCCTCCTCGGGGGTCTTGTCTTCTCTCCTTTACCTATACATATGTATCCCCTCCTCGGGGGTCTTGTCTTCTCTCCTTTACCTCTACATCTGTATCCACTCCTCGGGGGTCTTGTCTTCTCTCCTTTATCTTTACATCTGTATCCCCTCCTCGGGGGTCTTGTCTTCTCTCCTTTACCTCTACATCTGTATCCACTCCTCGGGGGTCTTGTCTTCTCTCCTTTACCTCTACATCTGCATCCCCTCGTCGGGGGCCTTGTCTTCTCTCCTTTACCTCTACATCTGTATCCCTTCGTCGGGGGTCTTGTCTTCTCTCCTTTACCTCTACATCTGTATCCCCTCGTCGGGGGTCTTGTCTTCTCTCCTTTACCTCTACATCTGTATCCCCTCGTCGGGGGTGTTGTTTTCTCTCCTTTTCCTCTATATCTGTGTCCCCTCCTCGGGGGTCTTGTCTTCTCTCCTTTACCTCTACATCTGTATCCCCTCGTCGGGGGTCTTGTCTTCTCTCCTTTACCTCTACATCTGTATCCCCTCGTCGGGGGTATTGTCTTCTCTCCTTTACCTCTACATCTGTATCCACTCGTCGGGGGTCTTTTCTTCTCTCCTTTACCTCTACATCTGCATCCCCTCGTCGGGGGCCTTGTCTTCTCTCCTTTACCTCTACATCTGTATCCCTTCGTCGGGGTCTTCGTCTTCTCTCCTTTACCTCTACATCTGTATCCCCTCGTCGGGGGTCTTGTCTTCTCTCCTTTACCTCTACATCTGTATCCCCTCGTCGGGGATCTTCGTCTTTTCTCTTCTTTTCTATCGCGTTCAGCCATCGACGGAAAGCGAAATAACGAATCATAAATGTCGACTGTTTATACTATTCGTTACGATGTCGTCAATACTGATAATGTTAAATTAATCGTTCGCCGTTAAAAAGCATCAGTCTGATGATATTCTTTGGTTAAATTAGCTTTCCTGAGGTGATTAATGTGAAGAATTGTTTATAATTTCTTCCAATAAACTGAAACGTAACGTTTGTTTACACCGCCTTCACGGATTATGACGTATTACTGTCACATGATCTGCTTTTGCTATCAAAATAATATTTCTCAACAACTTGTTTACCTCGTGATATTTTGAATCAAATAACTTTGCTTAAAGTGTATATCTTTGTCCTACAGGTTTGTCCGATATATATATATATATATATATATATATATATATATATATATATATATATATATATATATATATATATATATATATATAGTATATGACAGATAGATAGTAGATAGATAGATAGATAGATAGATAGATAGATAGATAGATAGATAGATAGATAGATAGATAGTGATAGATAGATAGATAGATAGATAGATAGATAATAGATAGATAGATAGATAGATAGATAGATAGATAGATAGATAGATAGATAGATAGATAGATAGATAGATAGATAGATAGATAGATAGATAGATAGATAGATAGATAGATAGATAGATAGATAGATAGATAGATAGATAGATAGATAGATAGATAGATAGATAGATAGATAGATAGAATGTTCATGTCCGGAAAGATGTAAGTGCTGAAACGTTAATTGATCTAACATAATGCCTTCGTTAACTCTTCCCGCAAAATCTTCAAGTTGCTCGTCTTCAAGTTGCTCTTATGTCAGTGATTGTCGTATGAAGTGTCGTATATCACTGCCGACTGACTGATTTCGCACGTCCAAAAACAATTCTGATATATTTTATTTAGCCATCAAATCCGGGACTTGTGCCACAAAACAGTAAAACATAAACATAAATATTCATTTAACAGAATAAATTAAATATAACAATAAAATATTTAAAACAGGCTAGATTGTATTAAATAAGATAAACTAAACTACACATTAATAAAACTAAAATAATTAAACTATACATTAATAGAAACTAAGATAAATAAAACTACTCGTTAACAAAAACCTGTATGCAAGAGAAATGCCAGTGTATGTTGTCTGATTAAATTAATTTAAGAGCATAAATGTGTTCAACGATTTTCCGACATGCTTGATGTTCTATGACATATCAGGCCTTTGGCGACACCTGCCGGCACACAGACGAGATGACCTTATTATCGACATGACAATGCGGGCTGGCTGCTGCAGAACCACAGTTCAATCTCGCCATCTAACGGATAGTTCTACAAACTGTATAAGCGCTATCCTCTTGGTGAACGATACGATTAAACATCATAATAATTTGACGGATAATCCAATGGATTCTCTGTTTAAATTTAACATTACAAAACACAAACACACTCATCTCATTAGACAATAATGTGTGTGTGTGTGTGTGTGTGTGTGTGTGCTGGTGTGCGTGTGCGTGTGCGTGTGCGTGTGCGTGTGCGTGTGCGTGTGCGTGTGCGTGTGCGTGTGCGTGTGCGTGTGCGTGTGCGTGTGCGTGTGCGTGTGCGTGTGCGTGTGCGTGTGCGTGTGCGTGTGCGTGTGCGTGTGCGTGTGCGTGTGTATGGTGGTTGGATGTGTATGATATATATATATATATATATTTTTTTTTAAAAAAATATATATATATATAGATATATATATATATATATATATATATATATATATATATATATATATATATATATATATTCTGCAGCTGTTGTGTATTACTGAATTCATTCGATTGCGATTGTCCGTAGTTGGGCGCAAGTGGAGAATACCGACGACTTTATATTCTTTATGCTGGGTTGCCTTGGAAACCTGATGTAACATCGACAAGAGATCGATATAAATCGATGCAGCATTATGAGTCTACTACCTGCTTTGCTCTATTGGTGGGTGTTAGTAAGATTAGCGCATTTCGCTGACGTCGCCGTCGCCGTCGCCGTCGCCGTCGCCGTCGCCGTCGCCGTCGCCGTCGCCGTCGCCGTCGCCGTCGCCGTCGCCGTCGCCGTCGCCGTCGCCGTCGCCGTCGCCGTCGCCGTCGCCGTCGCCGTCGCCGTCGCCGTCGCCGTCGCCGTCGCCGTCGCCGTCGCCGTCGCCGTCGCCGTCGCCGTCGCCGTCGCCGTCGCCGTCGCCGCGCCGTCGCCGCCGCCGTCGCCGTCGCCGTCGCCGTCGCCGTCGCCGTCGCCGTCGCCGTCGCCGTCGCCGTCGCCGTCGCCGTCGCCGTCGCCGTCGCCGTCGCCGTCCGCCGTCGCCGTCGCCGCGCCGCGCCGCCGCCGCCGCCGCCGCCGCCGCCGCCGCCGCCGCCGCCGCCGCCGCCGCCGCCGCCGCCGCCGCCGCCGCCGCCGCCGCCGCCGCCGCCGCCGCCGCCGCCGCCGCCGCCGCCGTCGCCGTCGCCGCCGCCGCCGTCGCCGTCATTGTCATTGTGTTCACTCTGCGTACCTCCAAGGATAATGAATAGGTAGATTTATGTACATTTGCATATACCGAAGCAATCGAGATCAGATTGGCAATCACAGTGCCCGAGGCGACGGCGGCGGCGACGGCGACGCGGCCACGCGTGTCGACGAGACACAGGACGAGCGCTCAACCGTGACTGGCTAACAACATCCTGTTTTCACATGTTGTTTGTGCCATCGACAGCAATGTGTTTATATTGCGAGGTAATAGATCGTTCCGTAATTTCTCAACGAAATGGGTATTTCTTATGTGGTATACGATATAATAGCTCGATTACATTTACACTATATACACCAAGATCACATATTGTCGTAGTCCATCCCGTCGACGTTATGCCTTCGCGTCTAATAGCTTTCCAAGTTTCAAATCATATCTTGTGCGGTATTTGTTAATTTGCTGTCTTCGAAGTTATATGTACGCATTTTAGTCATTAATATGATTGTAACACGAACTTGTTTTGTGGTTCTAAAGCGGGCCTTGTAGATCTAATTACAATATGATATTTCTTATTACAGAGCAGACTAAAATGTTATTAAGACATTTTCGAAGTAGTGTTTATCACCTAAATATACTGCACAGTACATATTTTATTAACATGTATAGAACCTAATATGTAATCAGTTCACTTACAATTAAATCGCACATTTTGGGCCGCCATAATTAAACATAAAACGTATTTCCGTAGATGTTTCCGTACATTCCAATACAAACACACTGGCACACATATAAAGGCAACGTACAGTTTCACTATACAATTCGTACTCAACTTGAGTTATTCTAGAAAGGAAATGTTGTGTATTGTGAGACAAGCATTCTGTTCGACGATGTTTACTCCGGGTTTTTAGGAAAACACGCTCGCCGCCGCGAAATCCAGCTGGATACTATATTTACTCGTAACGTTAGAAGTACTTTTCGTGATTACGTTGTTACGCACCATTCCTACTGGAGGCAGAGTTCATCGATCAATTTAGAGGGAACAAAATGGCCGATCTCGCCGTCATCGAAGCGACGACTGGCGAACGCTGCGGGAACGTCAAAGCGCCGCCTGTAATCAACTTTGTGAAATCGTTATTTGTCGGCGCCAGCGACACGCGTACTTTAGAGCGGTACACCGCCGTAACAGCTGCTGTACGGGCGCGCAGTCCTTTGTGCTAGCTACGCAATCATGCAATTGCAAACGTGCGCGTAGCGAAGACGGATTAACATTTACGGAGAACGCGTTGCGTTGTTGATCTGTGCGCCGTGGCTTCGCCGCAAGACAGACAGCGTTTGATAGGGCCGCTCGCACGCAAGGCGTGTTTTGCCCGCAGTTTCATCCGTCGTCGTCGTTGTCGCCAGTAGACCGTTGGCCGTGCGCGTAGCTGCGGGCGGTGAACTGTTCGGTCGAGTCACGCGGTTCGCGCCGGGACTCGTAAATGCGTAATCATTAACACGGCCTGAACGTGACGAGATAGCACGCGTAAACACTGCGCCTCGTCGCCGCTATAACTAGGTCGTTCGTGTATGTGACTGCTTATTTATCTCCAGCGCGACGCTCGGTGTTCGGAGGAAACCGGCGGCGAACTGGACTCTGTTTTCAGAGTCGGCGACCGCGACTAACGATTATAATCTTCAACGAAATTCGGTTCGCGGCCACTACAGCGGTCAGTCTACAGCGGTCAGTTCACCGAGTGCGGTTGGGTTTGAGGCGAGACTCGCAAAGCTAAGCGCATTTACGGAAATATTTGCCGGCTGAAACAGTTGCAGTGAACGCGGTTTTGCCGACGGAGAAAGTTAACGTTTGCTTTTTACGGAAGGACGGTCGACGCCATATTGACTTGGTCGATGTTAGCAACTCTAGCATTCATCGGAGACGTTTTATCTCGTCAATCTACGGCAGTCCGCCGATCTACGGAGTTTGCGTGAGTCGACGCATGAGCGGGGGGCGTGTCAGTGGTCGTTCTTACGCTGGCTTCAGCGCGTCGTCGCCGGCATTGTTCGTCGACGCGCTCTTGCAGAAAGCCGCGAGCGACTCGCGTCGTCGTCGTTACAGATTAAAGAAGGCGACTGGGAAGCGGTGGCGAGCCGAATCGATAGCGGGTGCCGGGTGAACGCGTTCCGTCCACTGCGCAGCAAGCAACGGCCGCCGAGCGTGACTCGCCGCGATTGCAGTGCGTGCGAGGCAACTCGATGGTGCAGATTAGAGCGAGCGACTGCCGAGTGCACAAGTAGAGCGTCCGTCATTGCAGCCGCCTGCCTGCGTTCGTTCAGTCGGCAGGCAGACGTAACTTGCGAGTTAGCACGCCAAGCGACGGACGGACGCGCTCGCTACGGATATAGTTTCACGACGTGCACGTATCTCAGCGCACGTGTGTGCGACACGGACGTATTCGGATATAAATAGCGACAATAACGCCCCGTCGTTGCTCGCGTGTTGCCTGTAGCAGGCTTCGACGGATCTGCTACGAACAGCGCCAGAACGTTTGCGCGTTGTTGCAGTCGCTCCTTTGTCCACGGCGCTCTCGAGGGACAAGCGACCGCCGCTTCCGTGACTACGTCGGCGTGTCGGCCAACACAAAGACGCCGTCGGACACCGTGGACTAACGACAATCGACGACAACAAGACACTGTTGTCTGTCATGACTTTGTTGACGCCCAGATAGTAGCCACTGAAGACGACTTTGTCGTAAATCAAACGACGCCCTATTCTGACTTCGTTGGGGCAGATTCTATTTGACAGTTATCGCTCGGAATCGACTATGAAGGATCGAAATACTGAAACCGTGGACATGGTGAAAGGCGAAACGAAGGATACACGCGATGGAGACCATATCATAGACATAGAATGTGGTCTGAACAAGGCCGTACTTCATCTTGACCGCCTGTGCCAAGGGAGCAAGGGCGCGTGTATTCTGTTCGAGGAGACGTGGATGACGCCGAACGAGTTCCAGGCGGCGAGTGGTCGGGAGACGGCCAAGGATTGGAAGCGCTCCATCAAGCATTACGACAAGAGTCTCAAGTTGTTGATGGTCAAAGGTCTCTTCTCGACAGAGCCCGCCGCCTGTGGTTGTGACTACTGCACCGGGACAGAGCCGCTGCCACCGCCGCCGTCGTCGCCGCAGACTACGTCCGTAACTAAGGTAAGGCTATTTGTAACTCCTGCGAATTTTGACGTATTGTTCGCTATTGTTGATACAAAGGCTAGTCGTAGAAGTAATTCATATGAAGATTATTACTTCGTCGTTTGCACGTCTGTATAGCTTTTGTAGAAAAGTAGGTCACAGTTTGTATATGGACTTTCATTTAACGCATATAGCTGTCTGTGTTTACGGAATACGATTTCGCTACCTCTACGATCAGCAAAACGCATTTCCCTGCAAGGTCAACTAACTAGGGAATACTCTGTGTTGACTTGAATGTCATCTATTATATTTGGTAATGCCTTTTAGCATTCGAAACAAGTGTAGCATAGGGTCGATGGTATGTTGTGTAAAAAATAGTTTGTAAACAAAGCATTGCAGTGCGACTTAAACGTATTCATCGTAATCTGATATTCCTTTGAGATTGCACCACAGACCCATGACGTAAGACCGCGTTAAGCCAGCTCCGGTTGCCAAGCATTTCAATAGCCTTAAATAGCCTTATAACCCCCCACCCGCGCTCGGATTTTACGGATATTTACTGTTTATGTTCCGCATTTCGCAACTGCGTCTCTTCCGTTGTCGTTGTGTGCGCATTCTTCGACCAAACGCGTTTACTCTCGACGCGCACTTGTTATCCGGACTTGATCTGACCGACGGAAAACGACCGCTGGCGTCAGTCATTGATCGATCATGCCCGACCGTCCCCGTACGTGCTTATGTAAGCATTCACGACAGCCAACAAGCATTGTTCGTTGATTGAAACGCGATTAGTGTCGGCGGAAGGGTGCGCATGTTCGGGGCGCGATCGCGCCTGTTTCTGGCTGCGGGCTTGACAACAACCTGGTGTACTTCACTCAGTTGACCGACACTGGTGTGAATTGTTATTGACCGATGATCGATCTGTCGGACGTCTTACCAACGTCGAGTCGTTGGTGACTCGGTTGCACGACCGGCCTCTTTCACGTACGACGTTCAGGCAGCCGTCAAGCGAAAGATATTAATCACTATAGCGTCTGTAGCTTGTTTTCTACTACGTGAATGCCTTTAACACTTTTACCCAAACAATGCATTCAACGTGCTAACCTAGGCTAACCTAGGCTAACATGCTAACCTAGGCTAGCATATCCTCGTAGCGCCATTTACACATAGTTATATATTGCTATAGCTACACATATTGGGCATTTATTAATAGTTTCCGTAACTAAACGCTTTAACGTCCAGATATAAGACACTTATAATAATCCATAGAAAAATCAACACATACACCAGACAATGATGAATATGAAGGTCATGGAAATAATTATGAAAAATCTAGTAATTATTACTATATTTTTTGAAATAATTCATAATTATTACCATAACTTTTGTAATAATGGATTATACAAAATACGTCATACGATCATCCATCGGACGAAAGCGAAACGACGGAAACAAGATCTCCACTGTTTATACGTTAGGTATTAAATTAATCACCATGTCGTTAAAAAAAACATCGCGAAAACCGCACATGTACCCTCCTTAACAAAACCGACTGTTTCCTTCGCAACATCATCTGACGCAGCTCAACGCAACCACACTGTGCTGAGGAAGTTATCGCATCAAAGAAGTTATCGCATCATGTAAAAGACAGTTGAATTGGAAGTGTCGGCGCCATTCCGTAGAACAAACAGACCAGTCCAGCCTACTGGCTTTGTACGCAAGTGTTGCTTTCACTTGGCGTGTAGGAGAAGGAAACGTGCATCTTGCGTCAGTCGCGTTGTCACTATCAAGTCCGGGTCGATTTCGATTTTCGCAAACATTCGTTAGAATATAATATACATAATAAATAACATACATATATTACATACAATATATATATATATTACATACAATATATATATATATTTACGTCAATAGATGACTGTTTTTCTACGGCGGTTCTGTAATGCACACCATTCGTATACGTGTTCTCTGGTATGATTTTGTTATCGCGCTCCCCCAGCGAGACTTATCAGCGACAGGGCGGAAGTGTCGCTTTAACGTTTGTGACGTTGTTTACGCTGCTGCGTCATCGTCTCTGACACGGTTCACCGACGCAACACCGCTGGCTAAACGGTGGAGCGACTGACATGTGTGCGTGTGTGCATAATGCACGCAGACCTCACGACCCGGCATACAACCGGGTCAAATGCCGGTCGGTGACACCAGCTGGGCTACTACCTACCTCTCAGGGGCCGGCCGAGTGTCTTCTACGCATCGCGTCATGTAATCGCATTTTAACTAGTTACTTTTCTTAATATAACACATTTCGCGTCAAATTTGGAGGCTTGCAATACCATCATGTGGAAGCGATATGCGGTCCATTTGTTATGATACATGGTATTCTTATAGAACATCGCCCGTTCCATAGTTGACCGCTCCGACTGTCACAACAGTAGGTCAACGCTTGTTTAAACTGGATCGTCTGCATATCATTGTTTGGATAATAAATAGTTATAATAACATTTTGAACGGTGAACATTATAATTCTTTCTTGTTACCCCCCACGAAGTAACTCCAGTAAGTGCGCGTGTTATTCGTCACTATTGGACAGTCGTTGCAGCCACATCCCAACGCGTTATGAATTATGTTTACTCTCGACCAAGTCGGTCAACGCTCCGCCGTTATGCGCATCGCTATTATTAGCATACGGAAACCATTCGAAAACAACATGTTATGTTTGACCCGTTTGCGTCGATGCTGTGTCGCATGCAGTTGTCGTTTGCCCACAAGATGCCGTTACGTCGAGGCCCCTACAGCAGTCGAAGTGGCGTTGTATTTGTCGCCGGGATGGTCGCCCAGTGCAGCGGACAGGCCACGCAAACATCTGTGTCAGTGATCGCTGCTGTCAAAACACGAAGCAGCGTAACTTTGTTTCCGCCGACCCCACGCGTTGTAATAGCAACATTTATGACGTCATGACGTCATGACGACCGAAAGACGCGTTTATGTGAGATAGATCGGTGTTGTCCTCAACGTTGATGTCTCCAGGGTTATTGTTCAAAACTCTGGCCTTTTAGGTGGTTGGACGGTTTCGGGAAATACTGCAACCGATCATCTGCCTATAAAACACAATCTTGCTTACATTAAATTCAATGGAGTGCATCTTCCGTATTGGAATTTTGTGAAAACTTATAGGATTTTACTAGGTAAAACAGTATTGTCACTGTCATGATATGCAAATATTTTCTGAAACGACATCTTCAGTGAAGGGTTAAAACGTTCAGCTGCATCAACTGTTATAGATGTGATAAAATAAAATACGTTATCGTAGTCATTACAATTGTCGTCGTCGGTCGTGACGCTTGACAAACTAGCAATGTGACTTCCGTGACGCTCTACGGATCATCAGTTTGATGGAGACGACTCAGCTGTCCTTGGCCCGTCGAATGACGATGTCGTCCCCGCAAAGCGTTAGCGTGGACACCGGAGTTCGCGACAGTTCCGGGCGATTTACGACTACCACGGAGTGTCCAAAAACGCGTCAGTTTCAACACGGTGCTGTGAGACAACTCGTAAACGCCCGGCATATGGGCGCGCTCGTTGCTCTACGTCACGTTGTAAATGGACCCCGTCGTATGGACCGGACCGGTGGTTCATTTACTAAGACATGGAAATGGTCCCCGTGTGATTAGTTAAAAGTGGTTAATTTGTAGCAAATTTATAGCAAAAACAAAAGTAGGCAAGCAAAAGTGTCCACGCGTTACTGGTGTATAAGAACTTTAATTTATACCAACGACGACCATTTCATGATTTCTTATGGTAATTACCACTGTTTTGGCAATTGAGTTCGTACTATGCCTGCAATTTGTAATAATTAAATATTCATACCATAATATTATACAAACCCGTGATAAATGAAATCCGTTCGCTAGAACTTGATCCTACGTCGGGGCCTAAGGCGCACTGGGGCAATTGTAGATTCGGTACGGTCTGACGCCCACCCGGAGGCGGACCGACGGAACAATGCAGGACGATGATTCATGTTTGAGCATCCTTCATGCAATCGATTTTTCTTGTATACTAATGTTTTCTGGTTGTATTACGTGCTTCGATGAGATTGGCGTATTGGCCTCTCGTTATGTTTATCGCCGAAAATATGTATTGTTGATGACACGATATGATCGCCGTGGAATTAATTAAATAAGGCTACAAATTAGACTCAACGAACTCGATTTTATAATAATGGTAATATTTTAATTCCGTACCAGAAATCGTACATCGAACATCACGTCAAGTTGGCAACGTAACAACATATGATCATACGGCAATACGTCCCTGGCGGACTTGGTGCAAACGCTTTTAATATACGTAACATCAAACGGCACATCAAATTTCGCATATTTCGTATAGCGATGGATTAACATGTGACACCAAACATCCCGTCAAAGTTGCTGTTCTAGCAGTAGCCACGGTTAGATACGCTGTACGCAGCCGGCGCTGCACGCTACGTCGGCGGAGCGGGCTCGGATTACGTGTTCGGTCTCTGTCGTGAGATCCGTCTCTGTCGCCGGACCTCGCTTGATTACACACGGCGGCAGCAGATGTCGGACTCAATCAGTCCCGCCGGCCTCCGAACATTCCCTGCTGCGTCTTCCGACACGCAACTTGGGTTCCTCCGTCGAGACGTTGCAACCAGCAACGCAGACCTACGCCGCACCGACACTTGGCGGGCTCGGCTCGGCTCGGCTCGGCTCAACGCACTGCTCGCGATAGAGCGCACGTATACGGTGGCGCTGAGGTGGGATTAGTCGGATTACCTGGTCGTAGAGATGGAGACTGAGATGGTTACAGAGAAGATGTGAGGAATGATGGTGGGGAGCTGTGGCCGCGCCATAGAGCGCCGGCCGTCAGTCGCAGCCCGCGAACCGTTTCACTAAGATTCGTATGAGCCCATTACCGCGATTTTACTCTTTAAAGTATATTTAGCCCCGTAACGGCTATATTGTGTATTGAAAACTGCGAACAACAGCACGCGTAACTGGTACACTTTCGCTGGTGGATAACGGAATTAGTATCAGATGTCGCACGATGGTGACGCTGTGACATTTAAAAAGAGCTCCTCAATATTAACGATATCATTTCTTTATGAGTTCAGTGCTTAGTGAAATAGTTCCCTTGTACAATCAGAACTACATTTACGATTGTAGAACTAATTTTAGATATAAGGGGACGAGTTATGACAAAAATCCAACGGTGTTCGGAAAAAAATGTAGCATTAATACATATAGGGGATAGTTTAAGTATGTTCGTATAATCTAACAAAGATTTCGCAGACAAAATATGTTGCTGCCCATACAACGACTCTATAATATTATAATTATAATAAAATGACGCGCTTCAACACGACTTCAAATGAGCTATAGAGAGAGAGTCTCGTCACTGGGTAACTCTGGCAGACTTTCCTTCAAATAACAACATCGCCTTCCACAGTCGTCTCGTGTAATCAATTAATATCGAGTCGAGTTATCGTCCGTTTCAACGCCAAGTCGCGCTGGCGTGACGCTGAACGCAGGATCGGTATCGCGGGGCAACGCGATAATTTTATCGTATGACGTAACAATCCGCTGCACTTCCGTCGACGATTTATGTAATGATCATTCTCCGTCATTGATGTCCAGTTCTGTCCGTCGAACGAGGTCGGACGTGTTCCGGATCGCTCCATTGATCAGGTTGCTTCGGCGAAACGTCGATCGTCGATTGTCGATTGTTTGCATGGTGAGCCTTTGTCCCATGTTGGTCGACTGACTCTGGTCGGTGTACGGACGCACTTTGGTACACGTTGGCGCTGGCCGCCCGCGGGGCGACCCGAGGCAACTCCGGGGTCAAGCTGGCTCGCAGGCGCACCGTAGATGCAGATCATTTTCGAGTCGTGGTATACAAACGACAAGCTAACACCGAGCGGCTCGGCCGAGTCACGTCCGACACCTAAACGAGGTCGTAAACAAGGCGAGGCGCATTAACACGCTCGGGCAGCAGTTACGCAACGCGTCGGAAAGAGCAAGGAAGTCGCACTCGCTCGCTCGCACGCAAACACGGGCGCACGCTCGCATACACGCGCGGAAACGCCCGCGTGAACACCAATTATCCCGTGCCCGTTATCAAAGATGACGTATGAGTAAAAGAAAGGAGAGAGACAAAAAATCTTTAAATAGCTGCGTTTGAGAAGGCCGCTCGAAATTGCAAGACGACATTGGATGCATGTTTAAATGACACGGCTTTCAATTTATTTGACCTTTCGGTGCGTGTGCCAGCTGCATTTGACATCCCGGGCAAAGGCCATACAGTCGCTGTAACAGGCGCCGTAACATGTGCATCGACAAACTCCGTAACAGTTGCAACAATAATCGCAGCCCTGATATAAATAATTTTCACGTGTATGTTTCTATTTGCACAATCACTATTAACTAAACTGTCAGAAGCAGTTATTTCACAGCCATGCGTCTGTAAATGTAAAAACCAAGCCACTGCTTTTTTCGGCTAGAAGTGCCCGTAGTTAAGGCCGAAAAAGTGCGTTGTTATTATTCCGACGACACCGAAATTGTAATTTATCTTCCGCACACACGCCAGTCATGACAAAAGTACATGTTTCGTAGTGTTTTTATATTATTATTATTATTATTATTATTATTATTATTATTATTATTATTATTATTATTATTATTATTATTATTATTATTATTATTATTATTATTATTATTATTATTATTATTATTCTAAAACGTTACACGCGTGCATTGCCGCCAATATGTTGTCAAACGGGTAAAGTGCGCTCATGAAGCAACAACAAACAGGTAGAGTGCGCATAGGAGGTAACAACAAACGGGTAGAGTGCGCACAGGAGGTAACAACAAACGGGTAGAGTGCGCGCAGGAGGTAACAACAAACAGGTAGAGTGCGCATAGGAGGTAACAACAAACGGGTAGAGTGCGCACAGGAGGTAACAACAAACGGGTAGAGTGCGCGCAGGAGGTAACAACTAACGGGTAGAATGCGCGCAGGAGGTAACGTCAGAACGGGAAGTACAGTGTAGTTGGAATCGCGTTAAAACACGCACAGTGCGCGGCGGGCGATACGATCTAGCAAGACCGGAGCCGAGGCAGTGGCGTTGGTCCCTATGCGCCATCGCGTGAGCGCGCGGGGTTATCTCAGACGCATGCAGGCGCATTGTAAAATGATTCCGTAGCGACGGCGTAAGATCGCAATATGCCGCCATCTTTGCCATCTGCCGGACTTTTTCACTGATCACCCACAACGTGCTATTGAGCTCCGTTCGGTGGTGTCGATAAAGATCACTAACGGGTGATATGGCGAATGTTCGATTTGCCGCAAGTAGATTGCTGTGGGTGTTCAAGATTGGATTAAAGCCGCATTGTTTGTCCAAATCCGTCTCGTATTTCTCAGTAAACAACTGTAATTATCTGCCTTATAACTATAATCTACAGCGTATGAAAAGAAAAGAAACCACTCTTACAACAGCGAGTCTCTGCCGCGTCATCTTTGCGCAGCACGAACAACAAGAGTCAGTCAGTGGACAATCACGTCACTCAACTATTTTTAGTCGGCAACGAGAAGTGTCGCTTTGATAGTAATATATTTGATAGTAATATCGAGATAATTACCAGGGATTAACTTCGTTTTGTTATCCAGTCAGACAGTGCAGTCTGTCGTTGTCGATGTTTCTTTTGTTAATCTCGCCGGTTGTTTGAGCGTACATCCGTCGAACTCAGGTAATGTTCTCATTCGGCCACTGACTGTCAGAGCAGAGAATGGTTTTGGTTGATTAAGATGCGTTTGAAAACGAGACTGTACAAGGTAATTTCATCAAACGATTTCCTTTCGCCCATTCTCTGGCCGGTGGCAAAATGTCCGTTGGAGAACAATTATAATTATGACAATCGCAGCCGGGGCTCGCATTTGTTGCACGGTCGATTACGCATAGGACGTGGCAGGCTTTGTCGACTACTGTTGCAGCGTAACTGAATACAGACAATTACGATTGCTATCGAAGCTGACCTACGCCAAAGTGCGTGCATTCGGCAAATATTCGAGATACCAAGTCGTGTGTGCGGAGACACGCCCTTGGCCAAACAGCCGAAGAAACCGGATAGGCGGATGTCGACGGTCAGCTACGCCACGTAACCGTTTCGACAACAGAACGTTGACAAAAGGCTTCAGGCGCAACGAAGTTAAGAACTGGGCGTCGGCTAAACCATCTAAACAACGGCTACTGTACTTGCGTGTTAACGACGAAAGACTTTGCGTCGACGAAACCACCTAAATGTGAACTGAAATACTCGCATAATAATCTGGATGCGACGAAATATAAGTAGGTAATGTCATATTGTAACAGCAGCCGTCGTCAGCCAGGTTAGTGTGCAAGTGTCGCACTGTTATTGAGCTTCGCTTCATATTTAATGTTAGGCCCAATAGGTTTATTTCGTCCATATTTCGTCGAAGTTAAAATTATCGCATGTATATAGCCTTCCGTCAATATACTGGTATCGGAAAATATCCAGATCGTTGCCGGAAAGCTACAAGCAACAGAGTCCAAAATAGACCGCTCCAGAAATAAAGGCTGGTGATTGTAACTTCGATGGAAGGCTACGGAAATAACAGCCCCGTAACTCAGCTGTAGGAGGAAAGCTGCAGAGATATAGCATCTCCAATACTGTGATTTCAGCGGAATGCAATATAAATATGAGCACCGATACTGCAGTCTCGCGTGCTCAGTGCAACGGTAATAGCGCTAGCCATGTGGTACCGGTGGCACTTAAAATAGTCACTCTAGCGCTGGAGTATCAGGGAAAAACAATCGAAATGACAACGAATTTATACGGAAATATCAGTCCATTTTGATTAGCATATAAAATATAGTTTAGTATATAAATAACAGTTTTGATAAGGTCCGATATCGCATTGTGAACTGAATGCTATACCAAATACTAGATGGGCGTTTTGAAAATAATCTCTGTCGTTAGGTTGC
>JAODUO010000858.1:0-75000 GCA_025642075.2 Ridgeia piscesae | reverse complement strand
ATAGAAATACACGCTTGTTGGTCGGCCAGATCGACCGCTTAGCCCGCGGTCCTACATCGCCGGCAGTCTCCGCGTCCTATCAGATTGTCAGCGGGTATTTTGAGCTGAAAATATCACGAACAGTGGATGAACGTAATTGTATGGTATCATACTGGGGGTGGTGACAGTATTTGGAAATGCACGAACAACACAGCAAGCTATATTGAATTCGTGAATAAGATATGACAAAATGGCGGATGCGAAATATTCTTAGACGTTACGGTGACGAGAGTCAACAAGATGTCATTGCGTATCAACGATCAGTCTAGAGAGCTTTGCAAACAATAGTTCGTGACTCTTGAGTTGTGAGGCAGTTACGACGACACTGCCACGCAGTAATCGACCGTAAGTAACCACAAACACGCTACGCTTTTGCCACATGTATGGCTGTTCCAAGCTGCGACCACAGGCGGAGTCTGCAAGAACAATCCTCTTCAAACAAATCTGCATTTGGATTTTGCGGAATTATTGTTCCTGTAAACCGTCTCATACACGCTTGTAAGTTCGACGTCATATTGGATACTTAGAGAATCGTTATACGAATTCACATTTCTACATAGCGTTAAGCGTAAACTCAGTGCTATTGTATATACGAAAGTCAACGTTGTTTGGATAGTTAACTTTACAACGTAATGGAATAACGTATTGACCAAAACGAATTCCACACCGCCCTTTTGACAACTATTTCCTGCTGCAATTATATTGTTGGAAAATATAAACTTTATCTTAGCGACACTTAAAACGGGGATCGAACTTAAAGCTAGCTCCTTCCTCGAAACGAATAGAAATTCCTGGGGTGAGTAACGCTAGGCTAACACTGGTTCCCGGGCGATTAGCTGCTTTCCACACGTTGTCTAAAAATCTGCTTATGCGTATCTTGAATTCCGCAAAATGTTTATCTGGAGTAATACTATACGGGTAGAGTTTTGTCTTGACGTACGGCGCTTTATAAACGTATTTACTACTACTACTACTACTACTACTACTACTACTACTACTACTACTACTACTACTACTACTACTGCTGCTACTGCTACTGCTGCTGCTGCTGCTGCTGCTGCTGCTGCTGCTGCTGCTGCTGCTGCTGCTGCTGCTGCTGCTGCTTGCTGCTGCTGCTGCTGCTGCTGCTGCTGCTGCTGCTGCTGCTGCTGCTGCTGCTACTTCTGCTGCTACTGCTGCTGCTGCTGCTGCTGCTGCTGCTGCTGCTGCTGCTGCTGACTGCTGCTGCTGCTGCTGCTGCTGCTGCTGCTGCTGCTGCTGCTGCTGCTGCTGCTGCTGCTGCTGCTGCTGCTGCTGCTGCTTCTGCTGCTGCTGCTGCTGCTGCTGCTGCTGCTGCTGCTGCTGCTGCTGCTGCTCTGCTGCTGCTGCTGCTGCTGCTGCTGCTACTGCTGCTGCTGCTGCTGCTGCTGCTGCTGCTGCTGCTGCTGCTGCTGCTGCTGCTGCTGCTGCTGCTGCTGCTGCTGCTGCTGCTGCTGCTCTGCTGCTCTGCTGCTGCTGCTGCTGCTGCCTGCTGCTGCTGCTGCTGCTGCTGCTGCTGCTGCTGCTGCTGCTGCTGCTGCTGCTGCTGCTGCTGCTGCTGCTGCTGCTGCTGCTGCTAGCTGCTGCTGCTGCTGCTGCTCTGCTGCTCGCTGCTGCTGCTGCTGCTGCTGCTGCTACTCTGCTGCTACTGCTGCTCCTGCTGCTGCTCTGCTATTCTACTCTCTCTACTACTACTACTATTAAAAATAGTAGTAATAATAATAATAACACCGATGGTAGTATAAACCGCTGGTGGTGGTGGTGGTTCTTCTGCGATTAGTGCGACAACGCGCTCGTTTATTCGTTCGTCATTTAAAGTGTATCGTGACGAATGACAAGACTAAGCTCAAACTCGACCTAGGGCCGCCGAGACATGAGAATAGATAGACCCTGTGTGGTGAACGTATTCAGGGGCCGTGACAGACACGGCGGGGTGGCAATGACACGTCTCGACAGATGCCCCGATATAGGAGGGAGTCTAGAGCCATTGTAACTCATCCGATTCTGGGGACAAGACTGGGTGAAGCAGGTCTATATGACGTAGTCACCCCTTTAAACGTCTCATTGATGGACCCTGTATTAGTCGTGGTTTGCCTACGCTACAATCAGGATTATGTACGTGACCTCTGTCAAACTTTGCCATGCCAACCATTCCGATAAACGTAATATGATATTCATGTTAAGCATGACATCTGCTGGACTGAATGTTAACGCATGCAGTTTTCGGTGGAGTAAATTTGACTTGTGTATTTGGCAAAGAGGGAAAAGGTTTGGGGCTCAGAAAGGTTTAAGAAAATTTGGAACGCTCGATGTGTTTGGCATCAGTTTTATATGGCATAAAGAACGTTTAGGAAGCAACACGGGACCGTTTCACTAAGATCAAGAGCTGTTAAGGAAATCTCGTCTTTAAAACAAAATATATTATTACATAAAATTATTTTGTTTTCTTCAAAACTCAAATATCCACTGCCATATTACTGAGGACACTGTTTACACGACACGACACGACACGACACGACACGACACGACACGACACGACACGACACGACACGACACGACACGACACGACACGACACGACACGACACGACACGACACGACACGACACGACACGACACGACACGACACGACACGACACGCCGGCGACAATGTCCCGCTGGCGCGTCACGGTGTTCACAGTTTCCGGTATTCAAGATCACTGTTAAGGATCAAATTTTATTTAAAAGAACAAAATCGGATATCTGTCGTGTGTTTCTTTCTAGAACACATTGTGTAGTTTAATTAATAACTACTACCTTTCTACTGGCTAAGGAAACCGACTGTGTGTGGACGAGTCCCGACTGTGTGTGGACGAGTCCCGACTGTGTGTGGACGAGTCCCGACTGTGTGTGGACGAGTCCCGACTGTGTGTGGACGAGTCCCGACTGTGTGTGGACGAGTCCCGACTGTGTGCGGACGAGTCCCGACTGTGTGTGGACGAGGCCGCGATGCTCAGGCAACCTGCCGGAAACCCGATCGTGAAGACGCCGCGCCGTGTCGCGAACACGTCGCATCAAACGCATAAACGACAGCAGCGCCGGCGTCACCGCGCGCTCCAGAACATTACATTTCGGCGCGGCATTTGCAAATTGCGCTCTAAACCTATACTGGCCGGTAACATTAACGGTTACTGCGGACTACGCGTGTTTACGTTGCCGTCTATCGCTGTCACTCATACGCCTACTCGCGTCGGCGACTCCAACTATCGCGGACTGTCAGTAATTGGTTGTCGTTTCGCCGTATCGTTTTCACCTATGTTGAAGCGGGCGATATCCATTACACAGACGCGCACGCACGCACGCACGCACTCACGCACGCACGCATACACCCAATATATAATTATGTACACGGATAAGTTAATCGTACCGCCCTAAACAGTTACAGAAGCAATACAACGATACCAAACATTTTAGTACAAATCGTTCCTGTTTAAAAGATGTTTTGTTTGCCGTATTGTATCGCGGCAACATGGCAATGGCTTTGAGTTCACAAGTTCACAAATCAGTGCTGACTGAATACGAATATAATACTACAGGCATATATTCTATGGGTACTTCGTCGACCGCGGGAATGCGATAAAGAGAACGTCGATAAAACGAAACATGACGGCGCAAAGCTCGGCTTCCGTAAGCGACACTTATCGTTTAGTGACGCGTTATGAACGCGCGTCAACATAGCTGTTGACTGCTAGCTCTGTAATGAAAATGTCAGCGAATGCACACAGGGAGAAAATCTCACGTCGATATCTCGTACTTCTGCGAGTTCCACTGTCGGATATCAGCGTCGTCACCATGGCGTAGTTAGGCACAGAGTCTATACACATACGCCGGTTTGTGTCAGCGTTTAGCGTTATACGTATTTTCGTATAAACGTCGCCAAGTGAACAAGATATGTTTAAATTATTGATGTTACTGCTGCGTTTTCATGTAAATTCTAATATTGATGAAGTTTAAGTCATATATTTTGTTAACCCGAGTGGCTTTAGAGATGACATAAAGACGACCAAAATAGAATATGAGGACAGATAAAGAGTCGACTGCAAGAGCCGGCGTCGAGCGACGCCGCCCAACAAACCCACCTTCGGTGCGTACGCAATGTATTCCGACCTGGCGGCTGCTAATGCCGCGGCACGGGCCTACCCCGATAGTGACTAATCGCTGCGTCCGGACCGATGATTGAAACCGGTCTCGGTAACTTGACGCACAGCGATACGGAAATAACACGAATCATTGCACGTTGCCTCTTGTTACCGACAAATAACAGGCTAGGAAACGGTCGCGCAGTTTCTCGAACAGATTCATTTCTGTAGAAGATTAGCGCGACATGTTTACATAGGTCCCAAGAGTCGCACTGGACCCAGAAGCGGAGTATTTGAGTATGCGTGGTGTCTTTCCAATGCACACGCTAAGAATCAGCGCGTAGTCAAACAATTGTTTTGTTATATGTAAATACAGTTATACGAAACAAGCCAAATAGTGTTCAGCATCCAAGACCTCACGATGTTGTAGAAATAGTAAAACGGAATGTTTATCAGGAAGCAATATCAACAAACCGGACCGTCGTGAAATTCAAGAAGTATGCATTGTCTAGGTTTTAGGTATGTAAACCTCATGCGTATTTATAAGAAATTGCCCGTAAACGGAATCCAATAAGATGGTGACAAAAATTACGATTATGTTAAAGTACATTTATGATTACATTGTCACATGTTAAATTAACGTGACTCAAATGCAAAGTTATATAATCTGAACCAGCGACAGTTGTTTATTTCTATACGATATTTGCACTGGTTCGCAGACCTGTCATAACCTTAATAACTATAGTTAGCGTTTCCTGGCAGCGCCGTTTCTAATCGCTTCAGTACGATTGCGTCAGAGTGCGCACAGTCCAGCTGTGGCGTCAGCGGGCGGCGGGGTCAAAACGCACTACGCCCGTGCGGCCAGGCCCGTCCGACGAACTTCAGTTTGCGCAACAACAAACTGCCACGTCAGAAGTGGGGCTGGTTCCGTAGCACTGCGACGGTATGAATGTCGGGTTCGCCTGAGCGCAGGGGGCAACTGTTATCAGTCCGTATAGTAGCGGGCGACAGTCGCATGCGTAGGCTTTCGACCACTGGTGCTTGACGTGTTTGTGCGCGCGATATAATCGCCACGAGATTACAGCGAGCGTACATTGTCAGCGCTGTTACGCGTTATTGATCGACCTTCCTCGTGCCTCATTAATACTGCAGCATGGTCGGCTACGTCGCCGCCCCCCTTGCGCACACACACCGGCGGACAGTGTGCGTGACTACGTACATTGGAGTTGTCGCCCTGTCCGCACGCAAAAACATGCGTCATTCCGTAGATTATTCCGTAGATTGAACTGGCGACGTTTTCGTCGACAAGCGTGCGTGATTGCAGGAGACTGAATTGTCTACGGAACTCAAATGGCGGCATTCCGTAGACTGAGGCGCCGGGTTATCCGCGGATTATATGATCGGTGCGGGCGGCGGTTCAAGTTCCATCCGCTGATAATTATCATTGCTTTGCCTTACACGCGACACGTTATACGCCGTTCCTATTTTGCGCATGCAGCCCAGAACAGTAAATGAATATATGACGATCTACCCCGTGTCCAGATCGAATGTCGCATACATACGACACAGTTTTGTCCGACGCTACAATAGTAGCAATATTTGTATACTGCCGACGCATCGTGCGAATACTTGACCTAGTACTTTACCCGAACCGAACAATATCCGATGTACTTTCATTGTATGGACATTTAAAATTTAGACGTACTTTGCGGCAAATAAATACTGTTTCCGCCGTACTACAGTGCGCACGAAACCTTATTAATAGCTTTTGTGTCCGGTTTAACAGGTTTATCTGGATTAACGAATCATACACTTAAGTCTGGTTCATTGATGTTTCGAAATTGGGCTTCTGTAAAATTATGTCACGATGTCTGACGTTTCCGAGTTACTGACGTAAAAATTAACAAGTTCCATTCAATCTCACTTGAAGATCACAGACGAAAATGCTCTTAATGTGTAGACCTAGTTGTAATGGAGCGGAAACACTACGCTTTGCTCGTCACTTGCGGCCAACTGGTCACGTCGAGCTATGTTAATAGTATTGAGCGAGAACGATATTACGCAATCGTAATACAATGGCATTTGCCAAATCTCTTCGACGCGTTAAACAAAGTTAACATGTCCTAAACTGGCGAAAATCCGTCTTAATACACAAAAAGCGGCGTTCGGCCGCAATACGAAACCGCGTTCACAGTATACGCTCTATTCCTCTTTCCTGCGATCGAAAATGTCGCCGTCGCTGATCGCCTGCGAGGCGCTTGCAGGCGCATCCTTCTAACGCGGCACGATTGCCGCGTCGCCATGGCAACAAGGCCCGGTACCGGAACCGTCGGCTAGTTGGAAGAGCGTCAACGAGCGGCTAGGTCCGCCGTAAATCTAGATAAAGGCTGTTCGACTGAGCAAGACGCGCCCGTCGAATACCATTAGTTCGTGTCCGTCGCATGTCTGTCGGGCGCAGACCCAACCCATTAAGGTGAGGGAGACAGACGGGACGGCCGAGTCACGTGTGGGTCGTAGTCTCTTCGTCAGATCCAAAGACACGGCGTCGACTTAAGTCGACTGTCAGTCCCCCGAAACGATGTTGTCAACTTTGTTTCCTCACACATTTAGGGGTAATCTCAGAGCACTGTCAGTCCCCCCAGACGACAGTTTGTAAACATTAATATAATGGTATCGATGTATTAAAAGTCGAGCTGAAACGTCAAATGTCGATGTCCGACGCCCCCGTCTCCCTAAGCGAATATCACGTAGTGTGATATCGATTACTGAAAGTGAGAGCTGGTCCCGCTGCCTTGTCGGGGGCTCAACACGTAACACGAATGTGCAGCTCGATTATGTTATAACAAAACGAACATTAGTATGCCGCTAAGTATACCACAACAATGTCATAACAAATTCCCGAGCGACGAATGAAGATGGGGTGATGGTGTCGTTTGTATTACGAACGGTGCGGTACGCTTGTGGTTTAACAATACTGTTTGCGTCTTACGAATACAACCAACACAATGCTGTTTTCTTCCGGAACCATAATACCTCAATAAATGCAATAATATATATTCACAGTAAATACCGACGAAATATCAGCATATCTTCACATGTAACACACATTCAAACACTTGCGAATAGCGATGCATCTAACATCTAAATAATACGTCACGCACGACAGTAACACATGAAACGACGGAACTTTTATTTGAACTTTTATTTGAACTTTGAGTAATTATTGTGTTTTGTTAAATTATTGTATAAGTTCTATGGGTAAGTAAAGAACAATGGCATTTTTGGTTCTTGTTCTAATTGTATCAGAATATCGCCTTTGTCCACGGTTGCATGTGAGTCTAATTACGATGTGACTCAGTGTCTTGTGACGAAATCCTGGTACAAAAATAAATGACACAAAGGGTCTAGCTTTATAAAGGCATTGCATCCGCATCACGTTGCACTCCGCACCGACGGTAGACTGTATCATTGTCATTGCTGCCTGGTGCTATAGAAATGTTATGCAAACAAAAACAGTTTTCTTTCGGCAATGCACAATACTATTTTGCCGATGCAATGTATACAAAAAAGTGCCATCGCCCGTAGAACAGACTAACACGGTGGTGACTCTTATTGCACTATATAAATGCCCTCCCCGTAAATCATGTTTTACAATATTTTGTCACTACGTCTTGCAAACGTAAAAACCATTGTTCGTGCAACGATTATCCAAGTAGGCTTATATGTTATATACACAAGACGTAGCAAATATAAACACATGCAGCGATTGTTAATTTGAAACGATGCAGCTATTAGCACAGTTTAAAGGTTGACAACAAACTGTTTTTTTGCAAATGCGGAAACGGAAACTTACCCTGAAGTAAACTAAATCGCGCAGAATAGATTATGTTGTAACGAGAGATATAGGCTCAATCAAATACAACGCAGTGATGCCCCGTTATCGATTCTACCAGCCAGCAGTCCTTGCATATACAGTGACATGATGTGGTGTTTAGTGGCGAGGGCGAGATAGCAGTCCTTGCATATACAGTGCCATGATATGGTGTTTAGTGGCGAGGGCGAGATAGCAGTCCTTGCATATACAATGACATGATGTGGTGTTTAGTGGCGAGGGCGAGATAGCAGTCCTTGCATATACAATGACATGATGTGGTGTTTAGTGGCGAGGGCGAGATAGCAGTCCTTACATATACAGTGCCATGATATGGTGTTTAGTGGCGAGGGCGAGATAGCAGTCCTTGCATATACAATGACATGATGTGGTGTTTAGTGGCGAGGGCGAGATAGCAGTCCTTGCATATACAATGACAAGATGTGGTGTTTAGTGGCGAGGGCGAGATAGCAGTCCTTGCATATACAGTGACCCTGATATGGTGTTTAGTGGCGAGGGCGAGATAGCAGTCCTTGCATATACAGTGCATGATATGGTGTTTAGTGGCGAGGGCGAGATAGCAGTCCTTGCATATACAATGACATGATGTGGTGTTTAGTGGCGAGGGCGAGATAGCAGTCCTTGCATATACAATGACATGATGTGGTGTTTAGTGGCGAGGGCGAGATAGCAGTCCTTGCATATACAGTGACATGATGTGGTGTTTAGTGGCGAGGGCGAGATAGCAGTCCTTGCATATACAGTGACATGATGTGGTGTTTAGTGGCAAGGGCGAGATAGCAGTCCTTGCATATACAGCGACATGATGTGGTGTTTAGTGGCAAGGGCGAGATAGCAGTCCTTGCATATACAGTGACATGATGTGGTGTTTAGTGGCGAGGGCGAGATAGCAGTCCTTGCATATACAATGACATGATGTGGTGTTTAGTGGCGAGGGCGAGATAGCAGTCCTTGCATATACAGTGACATGATGTGGTGTTTAGTGGCGAGGGCGAGATAGCAGTCCTTGCATATACAGTGACATGATGTGGTGTTTAGTGGCGAGGGCGAGATAGCAGTCCTTGCATATACAGTGACATGATGTGGTGTTTAGTGGCAAGGGCGAGATAGCAGTCCTTGCATATACAGTGACATGATGTGGTGTTTAGTGGCAAGGGCGAGATAGCAGTCCTTGCATATACAATGACATGATGTGGTGTTTAGTGGCAAGGGCGAGATAGCAGTTCCGGGTTAGGGGCGGACGAATGGACTACCAGTGATCTTCAAATGACAGCACCTCTCTGGGAATTCTTATTCCCATAAATAACTGCTAGCTTGGGGACAATGGCATACTAACAACGAAAGACTTAATATTGTGAACGAATCGACTCTCGGTGAAGTTTGGTAGTGCACGAATGTTCTAATAAGGGCAGAATCCATCTGCGTTAGTAGATATGAATGTTTCATTTTAGGATATCTGATTTGCAGCAGCCCTTACATTTAACATATTCAACAAAAGCAACAGAAAGCGACACATTTCATCAGCAATTTAATGGAATAATATTTATCGACATATACAATTTCCACACAATACAAGTCAGTTGGTGTTGATAGTGTTCTACTACGTTGTGCAAACACAAAGATCTCCTTGTACACAAAGGCTTACAGGATCGTTTCTGTTGTCTGATAGAACTCCCAAATGCCACAAAATACGTTAGGTTGTCAACCTAGCCATTGTTTTGTAGGCACGTAGTAGTTGTTGTCGCGCTGCAATTTCTATCCTCGTTAGTCGCTATAGTATTATAGTTCGTTGCATTGACAGACGTCATAAAGTTGTGTGCGTCACGTCACGTCTTTAATAATGCGCATTGGTTTGAAGTGCGTAGGCATTCATTTGCACAGCGATTAACACGGATGGCCGTAATGTCAATAACGTTTAGTTGTACTAGCGATTTAAACATGCAGACATGAAGATAGCACATATTTCAGTGTAATGTATACGATCGTAATTAGTTTCTGTTAGGATATAGAGATACCTATTTCTCGGTGTTAAAATTGGTTACGATTGCAGGTTTTGTGCTTTTACTGTTTGCATAACTGTTTGATTGTTTGTGTGTTGTTTAGTGTTGACTCACGCTCCATTCTAATCACTTATTGTCGAGCGCTATGCATACAAGTTGAAACATCGCATATAGGCAATCCTTACGATATCTACGAAATACTCACGGGCAGTACAAATGGGATTTCTTCGATGTATACGTTAACTGTATTGCAAATATAACAGCACATTCTATTTCGGTTGATTAAGATAGTCTAAAAATAATAATAACACTCGCTGCCATCATTAACTACACAAACCAGCGTACGGAACGGAACCCAAGAAAGAGAGTCATCTTCAAAGTGACATTATTAAATAGAATACTATCCTCGTATTTTCTGTTAAGGAAATAATTTTGGACTATCCTAAGGTGACCCAAAGGCAGGTTGGGTCGTACAGTAATACTACTACTAATAATAATAAATTGTAATATTAATAATATAATAATAATAGCGATAATAAAATTATAATATTAATAATATTAACTCATTGTCGGTGCAGAATCGAATCCAGAATTGTAATGTAATTGTAAATATATATATAATATATATATATATATATATATATATATATATATATATATATATATAGCATATTTTATATATTAATTTCCAGGAAACCCGGAAGAAAAGGACGCCGGCGCACAAAGATGACTCGAAAGGCGTTCTCCGAGAGCCGGCGAGGCGCGGGCGCAAGAAGCGGAAGAGAGGGCGGCCGGCGGCGCCGCTCGCGAGACAGTTACGGAGGCGAGCCGCGCCCATCAGTCGCCGGACCATCACCCGTGTCTCCCCTCGCACTTCCACCAGGGTCTCGTCCAGGGCCGGACGTCGGCTCGTCGACGTTACGAGCCACGGCAACAAGGAGAGCAGCGAGAGCGAGTCGGAGGAGAGCGACAGTGAGAGCAACAAGAAGGCGGAGAGCAGCTCCGATGAAGCGGAGGAATCGCTGCCCCTGGCTGACGTCAAGAAGGGCTTAACCGCCGCCAAAGGCAAAAAGACGGCAACCGTATGTGACGATGCCGCTCACGCCGGGGCGGGGACGAGGAAAGTTGGCCGAAAAGTCGCAACGAAAGTTGATGACGCAAGTACGCGCGCGAATGACGTCACGAGCAGTGTTGGTACTGGGGCAAAAAGAAACAGTGCCCAAAATAATGTAGACGAACCAAAGGCGTGTGAAAGAAAGCACGTGGAAGCAGTCGAGGGAGACTCAGCGGTTGAGTCTGCGACTACGGACTGTAAGGACGACTGTGCAAACATCGGAAGAGCTGCACAAGACGCTTCGGAAAGACATGACGTTAGCAAGAGAATCTCTCTAAGTGAGACGGATGATGCGAATGAGTCAACGTCGCAAATCGACGTCAGGAATTCGAAGACTCTCAAGATCGAGGCCGAAAAAACACCACCTGTCGAGAGCGAACCAACCCTGAGCTCGAACGGCACTAATAGTTTGACGTTCGGGCAGTCACGTGACGAAAATGGCGTTACAGACCCCAGTGAACAACATTCCGCAGAGACTGAAATCGTGAAGGCAGAGAAAGGTCAGTTGCGCATCGGGTGCAGGGCTCCCGAAGGAGTAGTACCCGAATCACCCGCAGCAGCGCCACAGGCGAATAAAAGGATGGAAGACAGTGGGCCTACCAACGGCAATACCGCTCTGGCGACATCAGCCGCTGTCCCGACACCGAACGACGCCGATAGAGCGATCGATATTGAAGACGGCAACGCGCGCAGCAATGCGACTCTCCCAAAGGAAGAGCGTGACGTCACAGCCAACAACAACCTCGCGTCCACCGAAGATCGAACGAGGTCAAGCGCCGATGACGTCACGGGACAAGATGGCGAAGACGGTGAAGGCGAACTGCTAAGGTAAGTGACATGTTTAAAGGTGACATGTTGACACGAGTTGATGCATTGACGAAAAGGAGCATTCGTCACTATTATACCTGAGTGGTCGTGCAGTGTACGTATTGTGTCTTAATTATTTCGCTAGTTGGTTTACATGTGTTCTATTTTACCTAGTTAAGTTAGTCTATAAACGCATTTCTTGTGAATGGCATGTGGGTTGTACCAGAGCACGACCATTCGTATTTGATTGTTTAATTTAGATAGTTAAAGCATTCTTCAACTCGAACATTTCACATTTTATAAATTATCAGATTTAACATAAACAATCAGACAAGATATTGTATAACTGCTAAGTTTGTCGGTTCTATCATGTTGGATTCGTATTGGTAGTGCCAATAATCTGTTTCCTAGCAATGAAATTTGCACAAACCTTCCATTAACGTCATACTTTATTATGATTTTGTTATTCCAGTCCAAAGCGGGAAGCGAGGCTGCTGTCTATTATACAAGAGCTCAAGACGTACAAGAAACGACTAGTAACAAAAATCGAAGCGAAGAAACGAACTTCTGTCGCCGGACAATCGCCACCACGTGACGGTACGTGTTGCGTTCGAAACGGCGTTTGTGGTTACTTTGTGAGTGTGTGTGTGTGTGTGTGTGTGTGTGTGTGTGTGTGCGTGCGTGCGTGCGTGCGTGCGTGCGTGCGTGCTGTGTGTGTGAGTGTGTGAGTGCGTGCGTGCGTGCGTGCGTGTGTGCGTGTGTGCATGTGCGTATGTCCATGTGTGCACGCATGCACGCATGCATACATGCATGCATGCATACATGCATGCATGCATGTATGTATGTATGTATGTATGTATGCATGTATGTATGTATGTATGTATGTATGTATGTTCGTAAGTACGTATGCATGTACGTGTGTGTATGTAGTGACTATGTACATATCTCACAGCTTGCCAGATGTCGGTCGAAACTTAGATATGTGTCGAAATTTATTAGTTGTGTAATAAGGAATCTTGTTTTAATATACTACTCTTCCAACTCGATGCCATTTTCACGAATATGTTTGACGTGACTTTGTGCGTATATTTCCAGTCGATTCGCCACGTCCTTCAGATGTGACGAAAGAGGAAGCGCCCGACACGCATGGCTGCGCACCGGCCACGCTTGACTGCACATCGCAGGACACTCAGTCTGTTTCGTCCAGCCCACTTCAACAGTTGCTCTTCGACCCAGGTGTTCACCCACTCTCCTCCGTTGCACAGCCAATGACCGGGACAACTTCCAGGGTGCCGGGAAAGAGGAGACGAAACGCTACCCGGCGACAGATACCTTATGTGACCCCGGGGGAGGGTTTGATGACGGCGTGGTCTACGGCGCTGAACCACGCGACCAAGTGCAACGGCATCACAACTGACGGACCTCCGACTGCGGTGGTCGCCTACTGCTTCGACTCACCTGTGCCAACGGCGGGCGTGTCCGGAGCGGGACGTTCTGCCGTCTCGCCTGGCAAACATCCAGAGCTAGCCGCTGCTCGAGGCTACGATGTTGCCGACAGAGGCGGAGATGATAAATGTTTGCTTAAAATTCCGAAAAGATGTAACACCAACACCGCCTCGGGTTTGGTGAGCGACCGCAGCGCAAAGGTTCCTCTGTTGGATCTTTCTGCGCAGAAGCGGAAGTCGTCGCCGGCACTACCGGAAATTGCAGCGAAGAAGCAGCGCGGGAACTGGCCGATTCCCATGCAGGGATATGGCAATGTAAACATGAACAGCACACACAGTAGCTTCGTGACATCGGGCAGTAGTGTTCCCAGTACGAGTGTCGTGTCGCTTTGCGACGCGTCCAGGACAGGGAGGACACATACGGCGCCCATAGCGAAGGTCACCGCTGCCGTACACGGCCCCAGGTCGTCGAGACGACCTCACATCAGCTCGTGGACGGCGGACGATGTGTTCGCTTTCGTTCTCTCTACTCCGCACGCGTCTATTTATGCCAAGGTCAGTGGCCTGTTGACTTGATTGTTACATACATAATATATATACATGCGCGTGTTCTCACTGACATTCACATATACTCGCACGTGTGAACGTACTCTGCACGCAAGCCGCACGCACACATGCGCGTGCGCATGCGAGACATATATAAGTATGTAATAATGTCGGTATGGTCTAAGATGCCCAACATTTTATACGTACACAGTATTTCGTGTTTTCAGAATAAAGGTTTTGCTCAAAATACAATATATTTTCTCAGGTTATGTGTATTCCCGATGTATATACCATTCTGCTTTGTGCATCAGTAGCAAGACGTGCATTGAGTAAGTTAACTATATGTATACTGTTATTTATCTACATACATATGAACGTGCTTTACACATAGTTGTACATGGCTCTGTACATTTGTATAAGTGTTTTATATTACCTAACTATGACGATTCTTCAAATAATCATTCTTGTGTCGATAAAAAACGTCGTAAGATTGTAATGTTTATGTACATTTGTAGGAATTCTTGGAACTGCGCATCACCGGACGCGTCCTGCAGAACCTGACGGCGATCCAGATGATGCGGATTCTGCGGATCGGAGAGCACGCGGCCCGGGCGGTGCGGGCAACTGTAGAGAAGTTGCTTGAGATGACCCCGGCTCTCACACAGGGCGTGCGCAGATGATACTGTGGCTGAAATGACGGCGTTCTTACAACGAACTGATGCGTCGAACTGTGTTCAGTTGCTGGCGAGTGCTAGTCGTGTGTACATTGCGACATGCCCACAGCATGCGAAGTGAAGGGAGACGACTGAATGAACCTAGATCTAGTTTAATTTAGTAATAAAATGAATGCCAAATATCGGGCGTTTGTCTTTAGTTTCGGTTGGCGCGCGGAATGCAGCAGTAAACGTTACGCTACGATTGCGCATGTACGGAAGCAGCCGCTGGTGCGGGATGTTATAGGCGTAAACATTGATATAGTGTTCACTGCGAGGACTGATTTCATAAGTTACCTACGGATATTTTTTCCATACGTATGTGAAGCGGGAGAAATGCATTGCTCGATCCAATAATTTGAATCCTATCCGGTATCCGCATCCGAAGGGACGTGTCTCTTGTGTGTCTCGACAAACCTCATACAGTGTGCTGTTGACATTTCCCCCAGCCAATTGTGAATCTTACCAGGTAAATGTATACGCTAATTATTCTACGCAGCCAGGAACTGAGCGAATCTAAATGAATAAAAAAATGCTTTCAATATAATCGTATCCTGGTGTTTTCTGATGCAATATCATAATATCCTGGTGTTCTTCAAACGAACGCTGCAATACGTGCCATATTGATGCCATCTTGCCACACCCCCCCCCCTCAATATCGTCTAGCGGAAAAGAAAAACAAGCACGTTAAAAACTCTGTACAACAGATCCGGTACTATTAATTGTATGCCGCCTCCGCACATATGCTTAAAACGAAACGGTACCATTAAGTCCTCCACATCCGCTGCTAAGTTTTTTTAATTGTCTGATGACTCAGCAAACGGGTACAATTGTCATTCTCATATTCTTCGCGTATTCATTGCAGCGTTGCTGAATGCTTCACAGAGTATTTGCGATGGTGTTCGACTGAACAGTTTTGTCATGGAGTAAAGTGTAAAGTGTTTTGAGAAGTCCTAAGATCTGTAGGCTGCGCTATATAAGTATTTCGCTTTTTTCTTTAAATCGTAAAACGTCTGGTCGACCATCATATTTACGTGGACGACATGTTACGGGTACTACCGATGTGATAAAATAATCACCTGATTGCCTGGTTGATATATATATATATATATATATATATATATATATATATATATATATATATATATATATATATTATATATATATATATTGATATATACGATTTCAATAATAAAACAGATCCTGTACCTTTAAGTAACACTTTCCGACATTCCATTTTTTTTACAGTTTTTCTTTTTATGCAGCGCGCACTTCCCAACCCACATATGACTAAAATAGCGAGTAGAGACGTAGATCAAACCCTTATGACAAGAGCACAAGTATTGTACAGTGATACATCTTACAAGACGCCTACACAAGCTACTGTCACTGTATATACACATCGATATGACGTCATCTTTGAGGGAAACCGCAAAACAGCAACAGAGAAAAGGGCGGAATAGTTGAGCTATCAGAGCCAGCGATGGAGCAGCTGTTGTATTTGTCCAGACGTTTCGACAAAACAAATATTTTAATACTTAAGTCAAGATCAGTCATTTGCTGTATAAAACGTGTCATTTCTCGCACTCCTAATATTCCTAATATACGAAGCGATTTGTCTAGTGTGTAAGTTGTTACAGTTTTGCTGAATCTACTTGTAATGATTTAAATATTTTGTCGTTTTCGGTAGCGGAACTCACAGCGACATAGTTCCAACACATAATTATAGTCACAAACAATGACCGTTTCATGATGTGCTTGTTAAAATAATCGTAGCTAACTTCTCATTTACCTGATATATAGACATTTAACAAAACGTTTTCGGTGACATTCTGTAAAACGTTGCAACGAAACTAGCCGTAGCAAAGTATCGTTTGCAAAAACAGCACTTACAACAAACACATCACATTTTGTTCTCGAGCACAGACCGCTGTTGCTCTTAGTGGCGAACGGCAATCAATAACGAGTTAGATTCAACGTTTGCAATATAAATAATAAATCCGCTGTAGGTTAATTTGATAAAACACATATCCATGTTTTCAGATACCAGAGTTATATCATATCAATATCGACAGCAAAAAAAACGGTTCAAACCTGCCCGGAGCGCTATATCTAGTATATTATCTAGAAGTCAATAGTTGTGGCTGTTATATATATATATATATATATATAAATATATATATATATATATATATATATATATATATTAGTGTGTGTGTGTATGATATGATATAATATATATATATAATGACACATACACTACACATACACACACACACACAATAACTAATAAATTATGATTATCATAACAATTCCACAGACACACACAATCACACACACCACACACACACACACACACACAACACACACACACACACACACACACACACACACACACACACACACACACACACACACACACACACACACACACACACACACACACACACACACACACACACACACACAACACACACACACACACACACACACTAATATATATATATATATATATATATATATATATATATATATATATATATATATATATATATATATATATTGCTTTCTTTGTAGGTGCACTGTCATCGAGCTGTTGGTGTAGATGTACACATCTTCTATCTCCTGTTCTTGATGCGTGGTCAATACTGTTTGAGTTTGCACTGAGTGATAGGCTTTCCTGTAGTCGACGAACGCGATACAGAGCGGGACATTATATTCTGCACTTCTCCTTCAATTGGTTTATGACGTGGATGCGGTCTGTCACCTTAGAATCCAGCTTGGTCTCGTGGCTTGTTTTCATAGTGTCTTCTTTAGCCTTTCGTTAGTACTTTCGTGAGTAATTTATAGACGTTTGATCGGTTATATTATTGTGTCTATAATATATATATATATATATATATATATATATATATATATATATATATATATATATATATATATATATATATATATATATCGCTTAAAATGAACAATTAAATTAAGACCCATTCAGCCATAACTAACCTGTAAATAAGTGCAACATCGCTACTTACAAAACGTCACTTTGGCTTTTTCCATTAGTAAAAAAACTGAAATATGTATTAATCATGTACGTTATTCGTGTGCCTACTTAAAAAACTATCCTATTCTGTATGCAAACGAAATCTACTTGCTGTCTCTAGCTATCTCCAAAGCGAAAACGAGGCGCTGACCATACAAAATAGGACTGAAAGTACGCGCAAACCTTTGATGTGTATGTCGATTTTGTAGACGTTGCACACACACACACCACCAGAACGGAATAGGAATATACTTTCATCACAGCACTTATTTCGTTCCGTGTCCGGATCGAAAGTTGGCGTTAAAGCATTGACAAGTATATATGCGTCGTAATGGGCGTGCTCAATTCCGGAACATACTCCCAGGCCGGAATATACTGTCTGCATGGTAGGCCTACACCGGCGTTAACGATCGCCGCAAGTAGTCTGCTCTCCAAACGTCTCTAGTCATTGGTACGTGATACGACGAACGGCCGTAATGGCGACAGTTTACAGTATAACGTCAGCCGATCGATTATGCGATAAACAATTTACGGATTTAGCATCTCGCTCACTGCGTTGACCCGTGCTACACTGCGACTGCTTTGAAACTGCCTTGTGTTACCGCGCCTGCGCGTGTCATTGTCGTCGTTAGTTAGAATTATGTTGTTCTCTTGCGTTAGAATTAACAGCGCAGACAGCTATGCTGCACTACAAGCGTAACAACAGGCAACACGTGACACAAATGTCGCTGCGACGTGTTACATGCAGTGTTTTACAAGCACCGCTGTTTGCACTAAGATTCATAGCAGCAAAAACAGCGCGGATGGCGATAATACAGTTTAAATGGTGATAATACAGTGTTGATGAAACCTAAACCGAAGTTGATCATACATATAGCACATGAGAACGTCGCCGTCGCCGTCGCCGTCGCCGTCGCCGTCGCCGTCGCCGTCGCCGTCGCCGTCGCCGTCGCCGTCGCCGTCGCCGTCGCCGTCGCCGTCGCCGTCGCCGTCGCCGTCGCCGTCGCCGTCGCCGTCGCCGTCGCCGTCGCCGTCGCCGTCGCCGTCGCCGTCGCCGTCGCCGTCGCTTTCGCCGTCGCCGTCGCCGTCGCCGTCCTGCCGTCGCCGTCGCCGTCGCGTCGCCGTCGCCGTCGCCGTCGCCGTCGCCGTCGCCGTCGCCGTCGCCGTCGCCGTCGCCGTCGCCGTCGCCGTCGCCGTCGCCGTCGCCGTCGCCGTCGCCGTCGCCGTCGCCGTCGCCGTCGCCGTCGCCGTCGCCGTCGCCGACATGTACAACAGAATATAATTATTTAGCAAATATAACTTAGCAATGATCGTTCACCATAACAACGGTGTGAGCATAAACGAAACATACAAGTATTGTTTACCTTACATATTTCATTGTAAGTTTCTTCGGTAATACGGCGGCGCCTTTTAAAATATATTATTTTTCGCCAACAATTCAATCTGTTTTGCCAAATTGTGCCAACTGTATATATTATCGATTGTCACGATGGAAATGTTGCTCCATAGCTCAACATTAATTTAACGATCACATTAGTGAAACGCTTTAAAAAAATACAATGTTCCGTCAGATTCCGCTTCAGGAAGGAATTCCTATATACATTAGTATTAGGTTTTGTGTTGTACCTAACACGTTCTGCGACAGTGTCTCTAACTAGACACAAGACGAGGAGCTCTTTAATGGCGCCATGACGCATCATTCAGATCAGGTCCAGACAAGGCGAGAAATGAAAACGTAAAACCGGAAGTTGAAGAAACGATCGATCACAGGTAATGCATTTAGACCACGTGACACTTGGTGGTGTTTAACGTTACCTGAATTCGTTTTGAGGTCAGTATGTAAGACATTCGCAGACAAGTGTGATACACGACTAACACAACCGGTATTCGGAAGCTAATAACGCAATCCGAATGTGTGATGGTTGATCGGATAAACAATCATTGTCAACAACACGCCACGAATTGTCTTGTGTCGTATAACTAAAGTGTTGACGAAACAGAGTGACGTCACACCGGAGTTACATAAATATATCTCCTAATGTTTCTACCAAACTAAGTGTATTATGCAGCAACAAATTAGTGTTATTAAATATTATATATACAATGTTGTATCAGAAGCTCACCCCTCTACAATGTTGTATCAGACTCTCACCCCTCTACAATGTTGTATCAGAACCTCACCCCTCTACAATGTTGTATCAGAACCTCACCCCTCTACAATGTTGTATCAGACTCTCACCCCTCTACAATGTTGTATCAGACTCTCACCCCTCTACAATGTTGTATCAGACTCTCACCCCTCTACAATGTTGTATCAGACTCTCGCCCCTCTACAATGTTGTATCAGACTCTCACCCCTCTACAATGTTGTATCAGAACCTCACCCCTCTACAATGTTGTATCAGACTCTCACCCCTCTACAATGTTGTATCAGACTCTCGCCCCTCTACAATGTTGTATCAGACTCTCACCCCTCTACATTGTTGTATCAGACTCTCACCCCTCTACAATGTTGTATCAGACTCTCACCCCTCTACAATGTTGTATCAGACTCTCGCCCCTCTACAATGTTGTATCAGACTCTCACCCCTCTACATTGTTGTATCAGACTCTCACCCCTCTACATTGTTGTATCAGACTCTCACCCCTCTACATTGTTGTATCAGACTCTCACCCCTCTACAATGTTGCATCAGAACCTCACCCCTCTACAATGTTGTATCAGACTCTCGCCCGTCTACAATGTTGTATCAGACTCTCACCCCTCTACAATGTTGTATCAGAACCTCACCCCTCTACAATGTTGTATCAGACTCTCACCCCTCTACAATGTTGTATCAGACTCTCACCCCTCTACAATGTTGTGTCAGACTCTCACCCCTCTACAATGTTGTATCAGACTCTCACCCCTCTACAATGTTGTATCAGACTCTCACCCCTCTACAATGTTGTATCAGACTCTCGCCCCTCTACAATGTTGTATCAGACTCTCACCCCTCTACAATGTTGTATCAGACTCTCACCCCTCTACAATGTTGTGTCAGACTCTCACCCCTCTACAATGTTGTATCAGACTCTCACCCCTCTACAATGTTTATCAGACTCTCACCCCTCTACAATGTTGTGTCAGACTCTCACCCCTCTACAATGTTGTATCAGACTCTCACCCCTCTACAATGTTTATCAGACTCTCACCCCTCTACAATGTTGTATCAGAACCTTACCCCTCTACAATGTTGTATCAGACTCTCACCCCTCTACAATGTTGTATCAGAACCTTACCCCTCTACAATGTTGTATCAGACTCTCACCCCTCTACAATGTTGTATCAGACTCTCACCCCTCTACAATGTTGTATCAGACTCTCACCCCTCTACAATGTTTATCAGACTCTCACCCCTCTACAATGTTGTATCAGACTCTCGCCCCTCTACAATGTTGTATCAGACTCTCACCCCTCTACAATGTTGTATCAGACTCTCGCCCCTCTACAATGTTGTATCAGACTCTCACCCCTCTACAATGTTGTATCAGACTCTCACCCCTCTACAATGTTGTATCAGACTCTCACCCCTCTACAATGTTGTATCAGACTCTCACCCCTCTACAATGTTGTATCAGACTCTCACCCCTCTACAATGTTTATCAGACTCTCACCCCTCTACAATGTTGTATCAGACTCTCGCCCCTCTACAATGTTGTATCAGACTCTCACCCCTCTACAATGTTGTATCAGACTCTCACCCCTCTACAATGTTTATCAGACTCTCACCCCTCTACAATGTTGTATCAGACTCTCACCCCTCTACAATGTTGTATCAGACTCTCACCCCTCTACAATGTTGTATCAGACTCTCGCCCCTCTACAATGTTGTATCAGAACCTCACCCCTCTACAATGTTGTATCAGACTCTCGCCCCTCTACAATGTTGTATCAGACTCTCACCCCTCTACAATGTTGTATCAGACTCTCACCCCTCTACAATGTTGTATCAGAACCTCACCCCTCTACAATGTTGTATCAGACTCTCGCCCCTCTACAATGTTGTATCAGACTCTCACCCCTCTACAATGTTGTATCAGACTCTCACCCCTCTACAATGTTGTATCAGACTCTCACCCCTCTACAATGTTGTATCAGACTCTCACCCCTCTACAATGTTTATCAGACTCTCACCCCTCTACAATGTTGTATCAGACTCTCACCCCTCTACAATGTTGTATCAGACTCTCACCCCTCTACAATGTTGTATCAGACTCTCACCCCTCTACAATGTTGTATCAGACTCTCGCCCCTCTACAATGTTGTATCAGACTCTCGCCCCTCTACAATGTTGTATCAGACTCTCACCCCTCTACAATGTTGTATCAGACTCTCACCCCTCTACAATGTTGTATCAGACTCTCACCCCTCTACAATGTTGTATCAGACTCTCACCCCTCTACAATGTTGTATCAGAACCTCACCCCTCTACAATGTTGTATCAGACTCTCACCCCTCTACAATGTTGTATCAGACTCTCACCCCTCTACAATGTTGTATCAGACTCTCACCCCTCTACAATGTTGTATCAGACTCTCACCCCTCTACAATGTTGTATCAGACTCTCGCCCCTCTACAATGTTGTATCAGACTCTCACCCCTCTACAATGTTGTATCAGACTCTCCCCCCTCTTTACAATGTTGTATCAGACTCTCACCCCTCTACAATGTTGTATCAGACTCTCACCCCTCTACAATGTTGTATCAGACTCTCACCCCTCTACAATGTTGTATCAGACTCTCGCCCCTCTACAATGTTGTATCAGACTCTCACCCCTCTACAATGTTGTATCAGACTCTCACCCCTCTACAATGTTGTATCAGAACCTTACCCCTCTACAATGTTGTATCAGACTCTCACCCCTCTACAATGTTGTATCAGACTCTCACCCCTCTACAATGTTGTATCAGACTCTCACCCCTCTACAATGTTGTATCAGACTCTCACCCCTCTACAATGTTTATCAGACTCTCACCCCTCTACAATGTTGTATCAGACTCTCACCCCTCTACAATGTTGTATCAGACTCTCACCCCTCTACAATGTTGTATCAGACTCTCACCCCTCTACAATGTTGTATCAGACTCTCACCCCTCTACAATGTTGTATCAGACTCTCACCCCTCTACAATGTTGTATCAGACTCTCACCCCTCTACAATGTTGTATCAGACTCTCACCCCTCTACAATGTTGTATCAGACTCTCGCCCCTCTACAATGTTGTATCAGACTCTCACCCCTCTACAATGTTGTATCAGACTCTCACCCCTCTACAATGTTGTATCAGACTCTCGCCCCTCTACAATGTTGTATCAGACTCTCACCCCTCTACAATGTTGTATCAGACTCTCACCCCTCTACAATGTTGTGTCAGACTCTCACCCCTCTACAATGTTGTATCAGAACCTCACCCCTCTACAATGTTGTATCAGACTCTCACCCCTCTACATTGTTGTATCAGACTCTCGCCCCTCTACAATGTTGTATCAGACTCTCACCCCTCTACAATGTTGTATCAGACTCTCACCCCTCTACAATGTTGTATCAGACTCTCACCCCTCTACAATGTTGTATCAGAACCTTACCCCTCTACAATGTTGTATCAGACTCTCACCCCTCTACAATGTTGTATCAGAACCTCTACCCCTCTACAATGTTGTATCAGACTCTCACCCCTCTACAATGTTGTATCAGACTCTCACCCCTCTACAATGTTGTATCAGACTCTCACCCCTCTACAATGTTGTATCAGACTCTCACCCCTCTACAATGTTGTATCAGACTCTCACCCCTCTACAATGTTGTATCAGACTCTCACCCCTCTACAATGTTGTATCAGACTCTCACCCCTCTACAATGTTGTATCAGACTCTCACCCCTCTACAATGTTTATCAGACTCTCACCCCTCTACAATGTTGTATCAGACTCTCACCCCTCTACAATGTTGTATCAGACTCTCGCCCCTCTACAATGTTGTATCAGACTCTCACCCCTCTACAATGTTGTATCAGACTCTCGCCCCTCTACAATGTTCTATCAGACTCTCACCCCTCTACAATGTTCTATCAGACTCTCACCCCTCTGTGTCTGCGTGCGTGCGTGTGAGTGAGTGCGTGCTTTGCGTGTGTGCGTGCATGCATGCGTGCGTGCGTGCGTCCGTGCATGTATGTATGTATATAATATGCGTTTGAGTGCGGATGTGCACTCTTCGTGCCCGACGTATGAGGTTGTATTCAACTTCATGATTGATCTCGGAGAAGTAACAATTTACAGACATCTAGCCACTTTAAATGATCTTGTGAAAGCTTCGCTGAATGCATTGGACTCTGGTAGGTATAGTGCGCTATGCCTGAGAAAATTTATCTTCGGTCACGGTTTTATTCACTTAACACAATAGCGACATTGTGTGAATCCGTGCGATGCGATACGCCACTCTCACTTATAATCAGGTCATTGTGTTCTCGCCTGGTGCTTGCTATCCGTGGCAGAGAGCAACTGCACACCTTAGCTACTTTCTCACGCGACTCACACAATAAGCAATATAAATCACGTGCAACCACAAGCCGTCTGCATTGTACAATCCAACCACGTAACAATAAGTTCGGATTTTAGAAGACTGAACAAGTAACCACCCAAGGAATTAACTTCAATCGGTAAATTAACAAATAAGAATTTATATTATGTCATTATATATATTATAATATATACATTATATATATATTATATATATATATATTATTATATATTATATATATATATATATATATATTCATATATATATATATATATATATACATTATATATATATATATATTATATATATATAATATATATACACATAATATATATATATATAATATATATATAATTAATATATATATATATATATATATATATATTAATAAATATATATATATAATATATATATATATATATATATATATATATATATATATATATATATATATTATATATATATAATATAATATATATATATATATATAGTATTATACAATATATATATATATATATATATATAAATATATAAATATATATATATATATACATATATATATAATATATATATGTATATATATATATATATATATATATATATATATTATATTATATATATTATATATTATAATATATTAAATATATATATATATATTATATATATATATATAATATATATATATATATATATATATATATATATATATATTATATATATATATATGATTATATATGTGTAATTATAATATGTATGTGTATATATATATATATATATTGTATGTTATGTATATGTATATATTGTGGTGTTGTGTGTGTGTGGTGTGTGATGGTGGTGTGCGTTGCGTGTGTGTAGTGTGTGTGTGTGTGTGTGGTGTGTGGGGTGTGCTGTGGTGTGCGTGTGCGTGTGTGGCGTGCGTGTGCGTGTGCGTGTGCGTGTGCGTGTGCGTGTGCGTGTGCGTGTGCGTGTGCGTGTGCGTGTGCGTGTGCGTGTGCGTGTGCGTGTGCGTGTGCGTGTGCGTGTGCGTGTGCGTGTGCGTGTGCGTGTGCGTGTGCGTGTGCGGGGCGTGCGTGTGCGTGTGCGTGTGCGTGTGCGTGTGCGTGTGCGTGTGCGTGTGCGTGTGCGTGTGCGTGTGCGTGTGCGTGTGCGTGTGCGTGGCGTGTGCGTGTGCGTGTGCGTGCGCGTGCGCGTGCGCGTGCGGGGCGTGCGCGTGTGCGTGCGGTGCGTGTGCGTGTGCGTGTGCGTGTGCGTGTGCGTGTGCGTGTGCGTGTGCGTGTGCGTGTGCGTGTGCGTGTGCGTGTGCGTGTGCGTGGCGTGTGTGCGCGGTGCGTGTGCGTGTGCGTGGGCGTGTGCGTGTGCGTGTGCGTGCGCGTGCGCGTGCGCGTGCGCGTGCGCGTGCGCTTGCGCTTGCGCTTGCGCTTGCGCTTGCGGTTGCGTTGCGGTTGCGGTTGCGGTTGCGGTTGCGTTTGCGTTTGCGTTTGCGTTTGCGTTTGCGTTTGCGTTTGCGTTTGCGTGTTGCGGTTGCGGTTGCGTTTGCGGTTGCGGTTGCGTTTGCGTTTGCGTTTGCGTTTGCGTTTGCGTTTGCGTTTGCGTTTGCGTTTGCGTTTGCGTTTGCGTTTGCGTTTGCGTTTGCGTTTGCGTTTGCGTTTGCGTTTGCGTTTGCGTTTGCGTTTGCGTTTGCGTTTGCGTGTGTGTTCGGATGTTCTACAAACCTAATGTCAAGAGTAATGCACAATCAAAATTACTAAACATAATCCAGTGCGCTACAGTTTGTCATGTCCTGTAAACGATACATTCAATCAGTATAGGTATGTCCATGATCGCAGCTGTCGTCTGCTGGTATACGCTTACTGTAATTAAGTATGGCTGAAAACGATTACAATTGCCGACAAACACCGGGTCAGACGAGGTCGCTTCGAGCCGTTGACCGTTTATCGATTGAGCCGCTATGGGTAACGCGTCATGCGTGTCCCGTCAGCGGAGCGTAAACATGGTCGATAACTTACGTGGTCTACAAAGTGCGTGACTTCAGGAAGACTCGATGTCACGCCCATTATCCCACATGAGGATTACATTTAAAACTGTTTCCACATATAGGAGGATGAACACTAGAGTATCGTAATACTTCCAATTGAATTTAGTGACGACAATATGTGAAGACAATAGTCAATATAAAAATCGTCGCAGGATTCTACAAGAGATGGTCCATAACCATATTTTTGGTCGACAGACCTGAGGGTGAAACTGCGTAAGAAAGAAATGTAACAATGTAACTAACGCCCATGCACACAAATACATGCACACAAACACACACACACACACACTCACACACACACACACACACACACACACACACACACACACACACACACACACACACACACACACACACACACACACACACACACACACACACACAAACACACACACACACACACACACACACACACACACACACACACACACACACACCACGCACGCACGCACGCACGCACACACACACACACACACACACACACACACACACACACACACACACACACACACACACACACACACACCAAAACACGGCTAAAAACCAAAGAGGAAAAATCGCCGAGGTGCCTGTCTCTAAGGCAACGACATTTATTACCCAACTTTTTTGCTGAACGCAGCGCAAAATGAGCCGATTTACAAATCAATTGTATGTTATTCTGAACAACATGGCATCTACGGCAAGTTGCTAAATGTGACGAATCTAATTATTGGCGACGTGTCTGCTGCCTGCTGTGCTCAACGTGAGACGGCGCGGGAGACGCGACACAAAGACACCCAAACGACACGTTGTGGGCAAGTCTTGAACCATTTTCAACTCTGTTGTTGTATTGCAATCCACTATACGTATCATGACTATTCGTACAGAACCCGCCGTGTCACTAGCACGACCCAGTGGCGTTATCTCCAATCCTAGTACTATGTGGCGACCAGTACAAAGTAGCAATACGAATAGAGGTAGCAATACGTTATTATTTTATTATTCTGTCTTCTGAAAAAAAAGTTTGACAAACTGTTTTGAGATCCTGAATGGAGAAACTACGACACGGAAAGGTCAATAATTTTCAAGTTGAATTAATGATAGGTTTGTATTTTAATACACATAATTGCGTTCGTGTTTTGACCTTCCTGGTGGAGTATAATGTCAACGAACGTAAACAACCAACTGAGTGTGCTACGGCTACAGTGTGTGTTGCGCCGTCGCATGTGCATCATATCAACACACAGAACTACACTTCGCCGTTAATATTGAACATCTCCACGACTGTCGCCAATCGTCGTGAAGACTTGGAGCTTACCCGACGTTCTATCGAACATATCGTTGGTTTCCCCAATATAAACGTTTAAGTTATGTAAGCTAAATGTTTATTCGTATGTTATCGCAATTTCGCAAATTTATAATCACGTTAATGAACAGCTGTAATATTTTTGAAAATCATTCTATCTCGTTTCTGAGAAAATTGACATTTCAAATGTTCTCTCTAACTGATCCTCAAAAAGAAGATCATTCTGTTTTCATGCTTAGTGACTCCTCCAGGGAGTGATATTCCCACAGGTCGTTCACAACCGACAAAATAGCTGACTTCTTAGCATAGATGGTGCTGTCCTCAAACACCCGCCTCCGTGTCCATAACTATTGCTAAGGAAGGAAGTAATTTAGTGACCTATTCCCGACTAAACAATTACTGTGATCTTATTGCAAATAGGTTATGAGTACCACGGGCAAAGTAAACCCTTACAGAGTTAATCATATCGTTAACAATCAGGAAAAACTGCTGCGCGTTGGATTTGGTTCGTCCCAGTCGTGACGGGGTGGCCCGCTGCCCGCGTGAGTCAGAATGTGAACAGAACAAGGAAGTGTCGCCCACGACTGACTTATCTTGCCCACGTTGACAGTTTGTTGTTCGTGTTTTCAACACATACATGTCCTGTTTTGCATGTCTTAGATAGATCCTTTTGTTATCCATGGATAGGTAGTGTCACTCAAACACACACCTATCACGTGACTGAACGTATTTCAGACTTTATTCAGTCGTAAAGTTATACTACAAAATATCTTTTGCAGCGATTTGTTACTGTCGTTATTCTAACCCGGATCTCTGTATTATGGAGCAACACATTTATAAAGTATGGAGTTAATTTATTAATCTGTATCACGTGTGAATGAGTGATGCAACCCACTGATTGCAGGCGTCACTACCTGGCTCTCCAGTTGACCCTACTTTGCGCTTCCCTCATGCTACGATCACAACTCATTATTCTATTTATAAATGACCCAGTTTTTAATTATTGCGTCGTACGTATACGTCGTTAATAGCTTTTAGCGTCTAAAACCACAGTTTACCTCTCCGCTTTGACGTGATGTGTGCGCTGTTTAACAAGGAATGATACCGCGCACTTTGCGATCATTAACTTGTTCCAGTAACAGTTGTTTTATAACATAATGATTTGTATACTTTCTGTCGGTGTACCTTTTAAATTGCAAAAACTGATATGAGCTTATAAAACACTATTTGGCGAAAACTATACAATTAGCATATACGTCATATCAATGCAATTAAGGATGTTATATTGAAACGCGTGGCACACACGAGGTGGGTCTAACAGTGACGCAAGTGCATAAGTGACGGACGCAGCAAACACGTGATTTCGAAACGAACAACAGAATGCCGCGTGCGTGTTACACACCAGTCGCGCGTATTCGCAAACTAACCGCAGGCCGATCACAAGCTCCCGTGAATGGTGGACAGCGATAGAATCAAACGTATCGTTTGTAGAGAATGACGTCATTCGTGCGAATAACTTGCCGCCGTTCATTGTGGGTTATGTTTCGGCGTAAATAATATTACTTCGAGCGTCACTCGAGTCGTTGCAGTGCTAGTAGGGTCGATATTTTACATCCGCTGCGTTACGGGACCGTATCAGACAACTGTGTGGGAAAGAAACGACGAAGGGTCTGTGGCTAACTGGCTAACGGGTGGTCTGACGGACTGACTGACGGTCCGACCGACGGACCGATGACGGACTGACGGCTCGACCGACGGACCGAGGACGCGCGACGACGCGGACGCGCGACGACGGACCGACGGACGACGGGACGCCGACGCCGCGGACCGACGGGAGACCGACGGACCGACGGACTCCCGACGGACCGACGGACCGACGGACCGACGGACCGACGGACCGACGGACCGCACGACGGACCGACGGACCGACGGACCGACGGACCGCCGACGGACCGACGGACCGACGGACCGACGGACCGACGGACCGACGGACCGACGGACCGACGGACCGACGGACCGACGGACCGACGGACCGACGGACCGACGGACCGACGGACCGACGGACCGACGACCGACGGACCGACCGACCGGACCGACGACCGACCGACGACCGACGGACCGACCGACCGACCGACCGACCGACCGACCGACCGACCGACCGACCGACCGACCGACCGACCGACCGACCGACCGACCGACCGACCGACCGACCGACCGACCGACCGACCGACCGACCGACCGACCGACCGACCGACCGACCGACCGACCGACCGACCGACCGACCGACCGACCGCCGACCGACCGCGACCGGACCGACGACCGCCGACCGCCGACCGACCGACCGAGCCGTGGCGGTGCGTGTCGTGTGCGTGTGCGTGCGTGTGTGTGCGGCGTGTGCGTGTGTGCGGTGCGTGTCGTGCGTGCGTGCGTCGTCGGACCGACCGGACCGGCCGACGGCGACTGCGACCGACCGACCGACCGACCGACCGACCGACCGACCGACCGGACCGACGCGACCGACGCGACCGACGCGACCGACCGACCGACCGACCGACCGACCGACCGGACCGACCGACGACCGACGACGACCGACCGACCGACCGACCGACCGACCGACCGACCGACCGACCGACCGACCGACCGACCGACCGACCGACCGACCGACCGACCGACCGACCGACCGACCGACCGACCGACCGACCGACCGACCGACCGGACCGACCGACCGACCGACCGACCGACCGACCGACCGACCGACCGACCGACCGACCGACCGGACGACCGACCGACCGACGCGACCGACGCCGACCGACCGACCGACCGACCGACGACGCGACCGACCGAGCCGACCGACGACCGACCGACCGACCGACGCGACGACCGACCGACCGACCGACCGACCGACCGACCGACCGACCGACCGACCGGACCGACCGACCGACCGACCGACCGACCGACCGACCGGACCGACCGACCGACCGACCGACCGACCGACCGACCGACCGACCGACCGACCGACCGACCGACCGACCGACCGACCGACCGACCGACCGACCACGACCGACCGACCGACCGACCGACCGACCGACCGACCGACCGACCGACCGACCGACCGACCGACCGACCGACCGACCGACCGACCGACCGACCGACCGACCGACCGACCGACCGACCGACCGACCGACCGACCGACCGACCGACCGACCGACCGACCGACCGACCGACCGACCGACCGACCGACCGACCGATCGACCGACCGACAGACCGACTGACGGGACGGGACGGGACGGGACGGGACGGGACGGGACGGGACGGGACGGGACGGGACGGGACGGGACGGGACGGGACGGGACGGGACGGGACGGGACGGGACGGGACGGGACGGGACGGGACGGGACGGGACGGGACGGGACGGGACGGGACGGGACGGGACGGGACGGGACGGGACGAATGTGACGGATCCACGAATCGTCGAACCGACGGAGTGAGAGGGTGACATGTCGACGGACAGAGACTCTAGGAATACATGATTGGCAGGCAGAATTATTACTAATGATTGAGGGGACATATATATTGACTCATTTACGGAAAAGGGAATGACGGAATGATGGACTGACAGACTGCTACACCATTGACTGACTGATGTTGTTGACGTACGCACTACGAACTGGCACGTGAGTGCGGGTGGACTGACAGGCTGGCGGAATTTACGGAACGAAAGATTGATCGATTGTTTGAATGATATATTGACGTAGCGACAGTCTACGGACTTAGTACTGTCGGACTGCCAAATTAAAATTGGGTAATAGGTTGACGAAGGACATACACAAATGATATTTGGCGGTAGGACGACTACAACAGTCAGTGACTGGTGGAATTACAGAAGGAAGGATCGAGCGACTCACGGACTGATACACTGACGGACTGACGGGCTGAGAGACTGGTCGTCTTACTGAGTGAAAGGTTAACGGAGAGACGGACACATGGTCAGAAAGACAGATGGATAAGATACGGACAAACAGACGATCTAGGGACTGAGCATTCAACAGATCAATGGATAGAGGAAGTGGCGGATTGGTGGGTTGACACATTGACACATTCAGAGGTTGGAGTTCAGGCGGCAAGGGCGGACTATCGGACATAACAAAAATATGAAGGAAAGCCGACGAACTGATGAACTGACCGACGATGGACGGAACGACGGATCGACTCAACGGAGGACCAACCGGTCTACAGACCGACAGGCCAACGGAATGACGGACCAACTGACCGACTTGCTGACGGACATACATTAACCGGCTAGACGGCGGCGTAACGTCAGTACATCGATGCGCTGACTCGTTTATCAGTCAAACTACACCAATTCACGGCAATAACGAAGCAATCACATTCGGAATACGCTACGACCTATCCGCCAGTTGCCACGTATCTCGCCTGTTCGCGACGAGCCACGCTCCGACAGGCAATCTTGGCACGACGCGCCTCTCCTCGTCTCGCCTCGCCTCGACTCATTCGATTTCCCATAAATCAGGTTACACGATAATCGACGATGTGGCGTCGTTCTCCGACTTATCACCAGGTGTTCACCGTGTCGAAAGCGATGTCTATTTCATAAGTCGTTACTGACCTGACGGAAAATATAATACTGTTATTTGAAAATATTAAATAATGGTAAGAACATTTTTTATGTTAAACGTTAAAATAATATTATTACAGTTTAAAACTGCGCTACAGTGGTACAAAACAAAAAGGTAAACAATTATATCAAAACGATCTACCGTCATCGTAATGGTATTACTACTACTACTACTACTACTACTACTACTACTACTACTACTACTACTACTACTACTACTACTACTACTACTACTACTACTACTACTACTACTACTACTACTACTACTACTTACTACTACTACTACTCTACTCTACTACTACTCACTACCTACTACTACTACCTACTACTACTACTACTACTACTACTACTACTACTACTACTACTACTCACTGCTACCATACTACTGCTACTGCTACTACTACTACTCTACTACTACTACTACTACTACTACTACCTCACTACTACTACTACTACTACTCACTACTCTACCTACTACCTACTCTACTACTCACTCACTACCATCTACCTACTACCCGCTACTCTACCTACTACTACTACTACTACTACTACTACTACTACTACTACTACTACTACTACTACTACTACTACTACTACTACTACTACTACTACTACTACTACTACTACTACTACTACTATACTACTACTACTACTACTACTACTACTACTACTACTCTACTACTACTACTACTACTGCTACTACTGCTGCTACTGCTGCTACTGCTGCTACTGCTGCTACTGCTGCTACTGCTGCTACTACTGCTACTACTGCTACTACTGCTGCTACTGCTACTACTACTACTACTGCTACTACTACTACTACTACTACTACTATCTGCTACTACTCTACTACTGCTACTACTACTACTCTACTACCTACTACTGCTACTACTGCTACTACTACTACTACTACTACTACTACTACTACTACTACTACTACTACTACTAAAATAATACTAATAATAATAATAACACCGGTGGTATTAGAAACCGATTACGATCACTGTTAAAATAAGTTACACATAATTTTTTAAATACAACGAATTGCTTCGATTCCTACTGTTTGTATGGCATTACGGATTCATACACTATAATCGCGTACACAATGTTATTATGGTAAAGTTAATGCCGAAAACACCTTGGTTTCCCACGGTAGTTGTAATTGTAAAACGTATCATTTATATTGCATAGGTACACATGTGTTAAATTGCGACATTTTTTATTGTCTTGAAACCCGACATACGATCACTGTAAAATTTCCCAAAAAATAACGTTTTTAGCTTACAAGTGGGCCTACACGGATGGATGTGTCTTATCGATTTCATTTACGTGCTGAATTTGCGTAGGTCTCTGCGGCGCAGCGAAGCCAGCTCGTTAACGGCCCGACACAATTTACATCGTCCTGTCGCGTACACATTGTAGACACGTGTACGCGTCCACCGGCCGTCGGTTCAGCGCGTGTAAACAACACGCGGCTTAACCGGCAGTAATGAAACCGGATCGTCGAATGATTGTCGCGGAGTCGCGGAGTCGCGGACAGACGGACGGACGGACGGACGGACGGACGGACGGACGGACGGACGGACGGACGGACGGACGGACGGACGGACGGACGGACGGACGGACGGACGGACGGACGGACGGACAGACGGACGGACGGACGGACGGACGGACGGACGGACGGACGGGACGGACGGACGGACGGACGGACGGACGGACGGACGGACGGACGGACGGACGGACGGACGGACGGACGGACGGACGGACGGACGGACGGACGGACGGACGGACGGACGGACGGACGGACGGACGGACGGACGGACGGACGGACGGACGGACGGACGGACGGACGGACGGACGGACGGACGGACGGACGGACGGACGGACGGACGGACGGACGGACGGACGGACGGACGGACGGACGGACGGACGGACGGACGGACGGACGGACGGACGGACGGACGGACGGACGGACAGACGGACGGACGGACGGACGGACGCGGACGGACGGACGCGGACGACACGGACGGACGGACGGACGGACGGGACGGACGGACGGAACGGACGGACGGACGGACGGACGGACGGACGGACGGACGGACGGACGGACGGACGGACGGACGGACGGACGGACGGACGGACGGACGGACGGACGGACGGACGGACGGACGGACGGACGGACGGACGGACGGACGGACAGGTCACAGACAAACAAATCGTCGATGTAAAGGGTAGCTGCTACGGACAGTTTAACAGAGGGACGGGCAGATGGAAGTACACAACCACTGTATTAAATATAAATGAAGTTGAAAATGACTGATATATGTCAGAGTGAGTAATTTGTTAAGTAATTTCATAATTAATACACAATGGTGTCATTTTATTTATACTCATCAGTTGTACGTAAACAGTCATAAGATATTAAACCGGTATAAAGTAAACAGGTAAAATAAACTGTGAAATAGTGAAACAGATTACCATACACTAATACGTATTGCGCAATTCCTATGATGCCTTAATGCTGTTGACTAGGCCTATGTATTGTGACAACAACAGACCATTTGCATGATGTAGTTACAAAGTCGTCACGCCCAAACAGACGCGGCAAACACACACGATATTAAAGAAGTTGTGTGTATGGTATGTCTGGTGTTACTTTCGGAATTGTTGACATCACTAATACAATTGCGCTACCCATAGTTACGACTGTATAACCATTGTGCCAAGTGTTAAGCCGCGCGTGACGCGTTCACGGTTCAGTCAGTTTGACGCGTCGATATTGATTGAATGCGCTGGCTATTTGACTGGCTCACATTGTGCCGTAGTTTTCATGTTGCTGTGCTATTTTGCAATCAACCAAAACACTTATATAACAATATCTCTGAGTTATCGCACGTGCGTACGCACATACACACATCGCGCATCGCGCATCGCGCACGCGCACGCGCACGCGCACCGCACGCGCACGCGCACGCACGCGACGCGCACGCGCACGCGCACCGCACACGCACACGCACACGCACACGCACACGCACACGCACACGCACACGCACACGCACACGCACACGCACACGCACACGCACACGCACACGCACACGCACACGCACACGCACACGCACACGCACACGCACACGCACACGCACACGCACACGCACACGCACACGCACACGCACACGCACACGCACACGCACACGCACACGCACACGCACACGCACACGCACACGCACACGCACACGCACACGCACACGACACACGCACACGCACACGCACACGCACACGCACACGCACACGCACACGCACACGCACACGCACACGCACACGCACACACAGCACACGCACACGCACACGCACACACACGCACACCACACGACACGCACACGCACGCACACGCACACGCACGCACACGCACACGCACACGCACACGCACACGCACACGCAACGCACAGCACGAAACACGCAGCACGCACACACACGCACAGTTCGAAGCAACCAGACAGAACATATGATAAACCGCGAACAGCCCCCTACCACCTTATTCTAAGTAACATTGTTTTAATAATATATATAAATCATAATTATACTTTATAATATATATATATATATATATATATATATATATATATATATATATATATATATATATATATACTATATATATATATATATATATATATATATATATATATATATATATATATATATATATATATACTCACACACACACACACATTTATAAAAGAGATAACCTTTTCCAGATGTATGTATGTATGTATGTATGTTAAAGGTATACTTCCGCTAGATAATGTGTTTAGTAACTTTAGTAACTTTAGCTACTTTAGTTACTTTAGTTACTTTAGCTACTTTAGCTACTTTAATTAGTTTAGTTACTTTAGTTAAGTTGCTTTAGTTATTTTAGTTACTTTAGTAACTTTAGCTACTTTAGCTACTTTTAGCTACTTTAATTAGCTACTTTTATTAGCTACTTTAATTACTTTAATTACTTTAATTACGTAAACAATATATCCAGTTTCTAAATATGTTTCTTTGAAAGCGAAGCGGGCAGAGATGACCGCAATTATACCTTTTAATGTTCAATGCTGTACCATTTTCCCACATTCAACATATTGCTGCCCTTTAATTAATTAACTATACAATGATAAATCACAGGAGTTGTCAGATAAATCTCAGTGCTACTGTTTATGTCGGTGCAAGGTTGGTTTACGCCACACTGAAGGCACACCTTCCATCAAAACAGCGTGCCAGGAGAGATGCTCGTAAACAGTATTCGCATGCGCGCACCGAACTCATGGAAGCTCGAATATTGACGTCGCTGAGAGAATTATAAACAGGTACTTACAGTTGTACGCAGTGCACTTGTTTGCCTTATCACAGACTTCTTTGTGTTGCATAAGTATTCAAATGCGCGTCCCATAGAGATTGAACCGTCATGCTATTGCAACGAAGAAATATGGTACGAATACATTCACAGTAGATCTACAGGTCGAATTGTAAACCAAATGTGAACAGCTACATTTGAAAAACGGTTATTACCGTAATCGTTCTGTTGTATACATTTTACAAAACCCGGTTTTAATTTGCTTCTATAGCAATAATCACCGTGTCCTAATGTAGACGGTGACGATTTCGAAACAAGTAACATCCTCTTGTTGGGGTATGATGTGGCTAAACCATTTCTGCTTTAAATAGTCAACAAGTTTAGAACAAATACGATCGTACATAAGTCAAAAGAGTGCCCAGTGACGGCATCACGGTACAGCAAAATAATACAGATAAACGAACTCATGAAAATTATTGTTTACGATTTGTATTTGAAAGGTAACCTGCGAAAATAGCAACTTAAAAGGAAGACGACATTGTTTGTATGTTAGATAGAGTGAGGTGACAGAGACAAAGGACTAGACTTCTGCTGCTCGTTAACTCCGTCTCGTGTCGCGGGGTGATAACACACGTTTCGGCAAGCTTTACGAACCCGAGCGTCACCCGGGAACAACGTCATAACTTGAGTCCGCCAATGTAAATCTCTAACATTGTTCAGGATCAGTTACGTGTTTTGTCGCATATTTGACAGACAGCAGCCAGCGCCTATAGAGCGTAACATTGAATTGACGTCATCGCTGTGTTTTGACGACACCGAAAACCGGTGATTTATACTTTCTGCGAGATCGAAAGTTAATAATCGATCCCACCAGTCTCCACAACTGGACACTCGTCGACCCGCCCGCGGTTCGAATGTAAATAATGGTAAATTTCTCAATGTGCGTAGCCAGCGTAGGTGCTAGGCTACTACACGACGACGCTCTTAAGACTCCAACGAAGCGCCGCTGTTATTTTTGAACGCCGACCTTGCGATAACAACTATGGAAACGGAAGGCGTCCGCAACGGGTGGCTCTTCCAACGAGTATTAGATCGCTGGAACGGGGGTAATTGCAGTGCGTCACACGCAGCCTGGCTGGGACGACATGCACTTGAAACGAGATCTCGGTTTGCGAATATCGCGTGTTTGATGTTGACCTAGATATCGCCGGTCAAATGTCACACATAACAAACAGCTCGCTGAAGCTTACTCTGGCGCCGCGCGTCGCAGTCGTACGTAGAAACGTTGCCAGCGACGAAATAATACTATCGCGATGGACTTTGTGCACTATGACGTCATTTTCTGTGGAAGCAATGCATTGTGCATATTGTACTCGTCAAAAGTTGGTTGTGCCGTCAATATCCCATGTTAAAAGGCCTGAGTTTTGTGGGTGTCTCGCAAGAACTGGCTGTAACATGAACTGGCTATATGACAAGACGAACATCTGATTAAGACTTCACGGCACAAACGTCAAGTGTGTGAATTCGTCATTAATGGGCGTCGCAGGTTATTGTGTTACTATTTATGCCATACTATTTGACATAAATATTTTCGTTGAAATCAACTTGTGAAGTCACGCGACTGCCGCCAGTTCTGACTAGCCTATAGCGCCTTCGATAAAGTACACTGCTTTATATTGAGCTGCAACTGTTATATGTCATAGCTGGCAAGTATTGTTATATGTGTTAACTGGATGTGTAAAACCTCATTGTATGCAAACATAATTTTATAACATATAGCCTAAGCCCATTTTCTAAAGAAAAACTACTATTGTATTTATACCAAATCCAGCAAACATCCTATGCCTTATGACTATGCATTGGAAACAAAACAACCATAATGTGTGCGATGATAAAATCAATATGGAAAGGTTTGCTGTCATTGATTGAATCGAGGTGATGCCTATTATCATGTTGTAGCATTGTACAAATAGGGAAATTTCTGCCAGGTCTAAAATTCGGTTGTTTACATGTGGCGCAGATTTGAATCAAGGCTGGATACTAATAGAGTGAATCTTACCTTTTATATTACTTACACTTGTAATAGTTTACATACATAATAACTATACATTTACAATTGCTTTTTGTCAATGTGACGGTAACAGTATGCATGTTTCAAGGTGAAATGTCTCATGACAAATGGATTTTCAAAGTATAATATCATGGATCCGGACAAGAGTACAGTGTGCAGAGCTATGTGAATGACATGAGTCCTAAGATAACTAGTCCTGCACCTTGCAGTTGGTGAGAAACGTTTGTAAATATGCTGGAGAAACTTAAGTACACTCATAATAATTATATTCAAATATGTAATGAGCAGAAAAGTGATCGTGTTGTCAGCGGATATAGTTGTCGTAGTAGATAAAGGTTCATGTTAACAGTCGTAGAATAAACACAGAAATAACTTCTACTCGTCTGGACACGTGTCAGAAATTAAGGTGAATATCAACAATGGATTCGGTCAGGTATGATCAAATGCACTAGCTAGTATGAAAGGTCAATCATATCTATGCAATATTGTCATAGATGGTAACTGTGGATTTGTGTTGAATGCGGAGTGCCAAAGTATGGCAGGGTGTGGAGGAATATTGTACTCCCGTAGCAGCAATATGGTCGCCTTAGTGGTAGTGGTAGTGGTAGTGGTAGTGGTAGTGGTAGTGGTAGTGGTAGTGGTAGTGGTAGTGGTAGTGGTAGTGGTAGTGGTAGTGGTAGTGGTAGTAGTAGTAGTAGTAGTAGTAGTAGTAGTAGTAGTAGAGGTAGTGGTAGTGGTAGTGGTAGTGGTAGTGGTAGTGTAGTGTAGTAGATGGCTAGTGAGAGTAGTAGTAGCATAGATAGTAGTAGTAACGTAGTGGTAGAGTGAGTAGCAGTGTAGTTAGTAGTATCGATAGTAGCAGATATGTGCAGGTAGCAGTAGTAGTAGTAGAGTAGTAGTAGTGTAGTAGTAGTAGTAGTAGTAGTAGTATAGTAGTAGTAGTAGTAGAGAGTATGAGTAGAGTAGTAGTCAGTAGTAGTAGTAGTAGAGAAGTAGGTAGAGTAGTAGTAGTAGAGAGAGTAGTAGAGCAGTAGTAGTGAGTAGTAGTAGGTAGTAGTAGAGTAGTAGTAGAGTAGCTAGCAGTAGTAGCAGTAGTAGTAGTACAGTCAGTAGTCAGAGTAGTAGTAGTAGTAGTAGTAGTAGTAGAGAGTAGTAGTAGAGTAGTAGCTAGTAGTAGTAGTAGTAGTAGTAGTAGTAGTAGCTAGCTAGTCAGCAGAGCTAGAGTAGTAGTAGTAGTAGTAGTAGTAGTAGTAGTAGTAGTAGGAGTAGTAGTAGTAGTCGTCGTAGTAGTAGTAGTAGTAGTAGTAGTAGTAGTAGTAGTAGTAGTAGTAGTAGTAGTAGTAGTAGTAGTAGTAGTGGCATCAGAAACTGGGTTATATACTATGCCAATAGTTGTTAGTACATTATTTCGTTGAGAAAAATACAAAAACCTACAGTGTATCACCCTGTCAATGTGTACAAACAACATATAATGCGTTCACTGTTAGTTCAGTAAAGTGACGGTGAGGTTAAGATGGCATTCTAGTATATACATTTGTGTCTATTTACCAAATAAATGCATGTATTGTCGAGTTATATTTTATATACTTGTTTTAGCATATCAAATATATTAACAAACCACCCACTGCCAAACATACCACACTGTTATTTCACTGAAAGTTTCACTTTTATTCATGAATAGAAGATCAGCTGTGTTTATACATGTTGATGCCACATGCATGTCTATGAGTATGTTGTCTTTGTCATACGATCAGAATGCATTCAAAATGCAACGTTTGAGTGTTTGGGCCTCTGGAAACCTGCTTCATCAGGTGACTTCGGCCGACTTGCTGACATCAGTTCACTTTGCAACTAATGATAACAGCTGCATAAACTGGTACTGTCAAATGTAGATATTTTATCAACTAAACAAGCTCGTCTATCAACGGGTCGACCAGTGTCATATGTATTTTCCATGCTTATTACATTATGTCAGTTTTGCAGTAGCTACAATTCTTCTTCTCTGTCGAGGCTTGACTTGAGTGTGTGGCTGTCGTTCCCCAATACAACAGTGTGCGTGTGCGTATTCTGTAAAAATAAACAGTCCCCTTTTCAATTGACACCAACTAGAATGGGTTAACTCCTACGGTCCAGTGTGTGTTACTTTCTACGACTTATGGACTCTACAATTAGAAATAAACTATTTCATTACCTTGATTTGCTTGAAACACACCAAACGTGAAGAAGAAGAAAAACAGTCAACATAATAAAACAATACAACGCAATTCCAAGAAAAGGGGACACTGAATTATAATATTCACGAATAGCCACACATCATACAAGTATTAACACGCCCATTATTAGCAACATTAGCATAAAGTCTAAACTGGCGTTGCTCTGGAGTGACAATAATACCAACATATTTGATATTATATGCAAATCGTCAGCAGCGGTTAGGACACTAACTTAACCCTGGCCTCGTCGATACGATATCTCGATTCCGCCTGTCTACTAAGAGACTATTTACAAACAAATGACATCATCGGTGTAACAGGAATTACTGTGTCATATTAAAAATGTGCCCCAGTTAGTCCCTAGGACCGGATAGTCCCAAAGACTGGATAGTGACAATGATTAGACAGTCCAAAGGACCGGATAGTCCCCAGGACTGAATAGTCCCAAGGATTGCATAGTCCCAAGGACTGGACTGTCCCAAAGACTGGATAATCCGAAGGACGATTAGTCCAAAGATTGGATACTCCCAAGGACCGAATAGTCCCTAGGACTGGATAATCTCAAAGATTGAATAGTCCAAAGGAGTGGATAGTCCCAAGGATTTGATATTCCCAAAGGCCGGATAGTCTCTAAGACTGGATAGTCCCACGGATTGGATAGTCCCAAGGATCGGATAGTCCTAAGTTTTGGATAGTCCTAAGAATTGGATAGTCCCAAGGAACCGGATAGTCCCTAGGACTGGATAGTCCCTAGGACTTGAAAGTCCTTAGGACTGGATAGTCCCTAGGACTGGGTAGTCCCAAGGACTGGATAGTCCCTAGGACTTGAAAGTCCTTAGGACTGGATAGTCCCTAGGACTGGATAGTCCCTAGGACTGGATAGTCCTTAGGACTTGATAGTCCTTAGGACTGGATAGTCCCTAGGACTGGATAGTCCCTAGGACTGAATAGTCCCTAGGACTGAATAGTCCCTAGGACTGGATAGTTCCACGGGGAAAATGCATTCAAAGAATGCTCTTGTCTTATGCGCGATTAGAAATGTCGCAGGGTTATTGAAATAATGTAATAAATCCTCAACGGCCGCGATCGCTGATGGTCGTTACATGAGCATACAACGGAGCAATTGATTGCTGTAGTTAGTCGATTTACTGCGCTGACAAACTGTGTATTTCACTGCGCATTAATTAATTGGAACTGACAGAGTCGCTGAACTGTAACAGAGGGCGAACATATCACGGACAGCACACAGGCAGATGAAGCTCGTTAAGAAATGGTGACATGTTGCATAGGTATTAATATCAAAAATCGAAATTAGGAAACACGTTTGAAATTAACACGGATAAAGTTACCTCCGCTGAATATTCAAGCGGAATGGTCTTGTAAACATGGCTGCTTGAGTGAATGCGTGCGTGTAGCTATACTATGAATAATAAATGACGACGACACAAAATGATCCCTGTACACACGACGCGACCCTCTCGAGGGTCGTAGGTCGTTCGTTTACAATACAACTCCTACCTCCCCGGAACGCGACGGTCATGGCCGGCAGAGAAGAAACACCGCGGGTGGAGCGCCTGCGGACCGCCAACGGACCGCCAGCTGGGCATGACAGGACGGCGAAGAGAGACAAAGGACAGTGCTAAATCATGTTCGGGAGAGCGTGAGTGCGGGTTTCCGGTGTGAGCGTTCGTGAGTTTAGGCGGGCTAGTAATGAATGGTGTGCGTGCGTTCTGCGCCGCGACGTAACATAATGGTCACACGTGTACGGAATCGCAATCTAACATAACCGTTATTTGTGTCCATAGTGCAGCATCGCAACAAAACAATTACTTCAATTTGGCAACGCCACCTAACAACTGGCACTGGCATTCGGTATATTGGGAAGTAACATTGTGATTACCATTGTCTTCGATATTGCAACGCAATCTTACTGCTACTTGATTTTAACGACACGTTTTCTGTTAAGCGACGCGATAAAGAGTGTTTTGTGTTCGGTACTGCAATATAACAATAATAAATACATATAAATAGAGGTCACTTGTATTCGGCAGCGCGACGCGGTTCTGAAACCTTTCTACTCGCGACCTAATTTTTTTTGTCGCAAGACTTGCTTTGCAAGAAATGCGTTAAATGAGAACACTACAATGATGCAAAATATTCAAAACAATATAAACCATAAATTATAAGATAGATTAAACTTTCTTTATAAAATGGAGGCATCGTTTGTGCTGCACTGTAGCTTACCGAAGGAATCTCCTTCCTCTTTTTATGGGCCTGAGACAAAATATCAGTTTCCCCAACTACTATGCATCAATGACGAACACGTTACGCCAGATGTCACCAGAATTTTAAAAAACCCACTGATATCAAACGACGTTTCAAATTCATACACAATGTTCATGAAATAAATCTTCTCGAACGCATCTGGCACAGAATGTAAGATATTGAATAGAAATTCGGTCGTAACATGACATAACGGTCATCAACAATATACTACATTCCAACGTAATGTAACGGATATCGGTGTTCAAGATCGCAACATGTAGGGGACACTTGTGTACGGCTTCGCTACGTAATGTAGGGGACACTTGTGTACGGCTTCGCTACGTAATGTAGGGGACACTTGTGTACGGCTTCGCTACGTAATGTAGGGGACACTTGTGTACGGCTTCGCTACGTAATGTAGGGGACACTTGTGTACGGCTTCGCTACGTAATGTAGGGGACACTTGTGTACGGCTTCGCTACGTAATGTAGGGGACACTTGTGTACGGCTTCGCTACGTAATGTAGGGGACACTTGTGTACGGCTTCGCTACGTAATGTAGGGGACACTTGTGTACGGCTTCGCTACGTAACGGAAACGTGTGTACACTTCGCTACGTAATGTAGGGGACACTTGTGTACGGCTTCGCTACGTAATGTAAGGGACACTTGTGTACGGCTTCGCTACGTAACGGAAACTTTAGTACGGCTTCGCTACGTAATGTATGGGACACTTGTGTACGGCTTCGCTACGTAATGTAGGGGACACTTTGTGTACGGCTTCGCTACGTAATGTAGGGGACACTTGTGTACGGCTTCGCTACGTAATGTAGGGGACACTTGTGTACGGCTTCGCTACGTAATGTATGGGACACTTGTGTACGGCTTCGCTACGTAATGTAGGGGACATTTGTGTACGGCTTCGCTACGTAATGTATGGGACACTTGTGTACGGCTTCGCTACGTAATGTATGGGGACACTTGTGTACGGCTTCGCTACGTAATGTAGGGGACACTTGTGTACGGCTTCGCTACGTAATGTAGGGGACACTTGTGTACGGCTTCGCTACGTAACAGAAACTAGTGTACGGCTTCGCTACGTAATGTAGGGGACACTTGTGTACGGCTTCGCTACGTAATGCAGGGGACACTTGTGTACGGCTTCGCTACGTAATGTAGGGGACATTTGTGTACGGCTTCGCTACGTAATGTAGGGGACACTTGTGTACGGCTTCGCTACGTAATGTATGGGACACTTGTGTACGGCTTCGCTACGTAATGTAGGGGACATTTGTGTACGGCTTCGCTACGTAATGTATGGGACACTTGTGTACGGCTTCGCTACGTAATGTATGGGACACTTGTGTACGGCTTCGCTACGTAATGTAGGGGACATTTGTGTACGGCTTCGCTACGTAATGTAGGGGACACTGGTGTACGGCTTCGCTACATAACAGAAACTTGTGTACGGCTTCGCTACGTAATGTAGGGGACACTTGTGTACGGCTTCGCTACGTAATGTAGGGGACACTTGTGTACGGCTTCGCTACGTAACGGAAACTTGTGTACGGCTTCGCTACGTAATGTAGGGGACACTTGTGTACGGCTTCGCTACGTAATGTTGGGGACACTTGTGTACGGCTTCGCTACGTAATGTAGGGGACACTTGTGTACGGGTTGGCTACGTAATTCAGCGGTCACTAACTTTGGGCACCGTCATATGATGGTTGTTTATGTCGTTTGACAACGCATCGTCATTTGTTTTGGCACCGCGATGTAACATAATGGTCACTTATGAACGGCACCGGAATGTGATACAAAGTAATAGAACGATCAACTGTGTTCGGGATCGCAATATAATATAATCGTCAACTCTGTTCTGTATCGCAACGTAATGTAACCATCAAATATGTTCGATATCGCAATGAAAGGGTAATAATTTTAACAATAGTCTCATGCTTGTCGTTACGATATGGCAACTTGATAGTACAGTCACTTTCATTAACTGCAGGGTGACATTGTGTTTGTGTTTGCCATTGCTACGTCATATACCACATATCTGACTACCTACTAATACTATTCTCATGCTTGTCATTACGGGTGTTACGTTCATAAGAACATTACGCGTAAAATCGTTTTATAACCTTTTTTGTACCTGGATTTCAAAAGTGAATAATAAATTCCTTAGCGAAACTTTCGTATACCACTTTTTTAAAGGTCAACAGTATTCAAATCCCACGTCAAAATGTCAACAATACTAGTTCTGCCGCAATGGGCCGAACACGTAATCATTTAAAAAGTTAAAAAGGTTACGTCAACTAAAGTCTACTTATATCTAGCTCGCCGAGATTTAGTCGAACGTCTCTCAAATAATACTGGATATCTGCAAATAGCGTATTGTAATAGTTACACACAAGTGTCTGAAGATTACAGAAGAACGTTTAAAAGGGAAAAGGAGACGCATGCACCTTAACTATCCAACAGCCATTTATTTTGTATTTAGGTGATTTGACCAGTTGCATCGCTGCGTGACGCCAACTATAATTATGCCCACGTAAATAAAACTGTGATTTTGTGTATCGCTTGCGTCCTATTATAACGTCATGACGTTTTATTTCAGAGGTTTATCAGGGGGGAAAATAGACACAAGTCTATGGACCACGCCATTTTAGAAATCGAATGACGTAGCGGAGTCGACTTGGTCCGCATGATCTGTGCATACTGTCTTTTACTTTCTAACCAAACCATGAAAACGACCACCAACAGCTGCCAAACTTCTCCTCACATCTTTGACATTCCTCTAACGAAGAATATCCACAAAACAATCACGCAGATCTCGACGGCAACTCGACATCATCGGCGGCTACGCGGTTACCGTAAAATCGCTATATAAGCTATACAACCGTCAGACGGCGCGTTTGTGCGCACGAATATTTATATATTTTACTTACTGCATTCGCATACGTGAAATAGTTTAATTACTTATAACTAATAATATAACAATAATTAATTATTATGATCACAGGAAATTATAAATTATATTATACTATAATTTTTTTTTTTTTCGTATAGTGCCACATCCATAATTGTTTGTGGCGCTTCACAACATACTGCTATTAAAAATATGCAATAAGAAGAATACTACCCACAGGTAATATTTTTAAATAAAAAAATACATGTGTCTATATAATTAACATATACAGTTACATATAAGCCATAAAATACATATTAATAATAATAACAATAATAATAAATCTAGCAAATACAGTAAAACATGCCTTGTGCGACTTCTCTGTCATGAGCGACCACTCGTCTTGAGCGACCGTTTTCCTAGCCACGGCTCGTTTCTGATTAAAGTATATCTAAAATGAACGACTACTTGACAAGCCCAACCCGAGACCACACAAATTGTTCACGCGATCGCTTTTTTTATTGTTAACGCGATCGTTTTTTTATTGTTAACGCGATCTTTTTTTGCCGCGACCGGATCTGGTGCCGAACTGAGACATGTGTTGGTCGAGCAGTCTTTACGTCGTTCACTCAGCGTTAAATAGTACACATTTCATGTTACTAAAACGATATCATATTATTCTTTACGATTATATAATTATTTAAATGGGTCATATTTTTACTTAGAAACCTATCGTCCGTGATTTAGTGAAAATGAGCGCTGAAAATGACGAGTCAGCGGCGCACGCTACGGATGTCGTCGACATCGAAAACCCGCTCTTCTCTTGTACACATATTTGGATACTCATGCTTTCCAGTCAATTGGAAAATGTGTTGGTTTGAACTGCAGACGTAGCAACAAATCGATGACACAAGAGAAACAAAATGTACAACGAATGTAGGGCCTAAAGCCTGTTGATTCACTCATGTTACCACCCGACATATAACATTATTTTTAGGTATGGAAATTACGTTTTGTTCGACGATGTCCGATGTCGCATTGTTTTTACCAATAGTTCTATAAACATCATGTTTGTGCTGCGAGCACGTAAGCTTATATTACGTAAGCGATGTTTTTGACAATAATAACTAAAACAATAACACATTAATATTATTATTGTTAAATGCAAAAAAACTTCTATTTCTACCACCATATATTTCCCATATAATCCTATTCTTTTAAAATTTCAGTGTCTTTTTATTCCAATAATACACATAATTCATAAGAAGAAAAATAGTTCGAGTAAAATTTTCTGATGCATAATGTGTGTGCGTAAGTGCTGAATGAAAATTATTGTTATGTTGTAATTACATTAATTATGTTATCATTTTAATTATTTATTGCTATTAAACATTTACATTAATTTATTACTATTGTTGTTATGGATTTTGTATGTCTTTTTATTACTAATATGTCATTATAGTTAATTATGTAGACACATTTATTTCAATTATTCTTTATAAAATATTGCCTGTGAGGTAGTATTCTTCTTATTGTATACTGTTTGTACTAGCAGTAAGTCGTGCTGTGTCACAAACAATTATGGATGTGGCGCTATATGAAATAACATATTATTTAAAACAATCTGCAGATCATAATGATGATAATAATTAATTATTATTATATTATTTATAAGTAATTACACTATTTCGCGTGTGCGAATGCAGTAAGTAAAGTTTATAAATATTCGCGCGAACAAACGCACCGTCTAAAGATATTTTGTATAAAGCTAACTTACATAGCGATTTTACGGTAACGGCGGAGCCGCCGAAGAAGTTGCCGACGAGATATGCGGGTTTGATTTGTGAATTGTTTTTCGTGAGAAGAATGCAAGTGAGTTTTGTTTGTAAGATAGCGTGTGTATATGTATGTAAGATGAGAAGTTTGGCGGCTGTTGGTGATCGTTTTCATGGTTAGGTCAATCCAACCTGGCATCCGCACTGCGTCTGTGACTGTCAATTCCAACGAATCAACTTGACCACTGTTTCAGTTCTCTGGTAGTTTCAAAGGGTAACAACAACAAAACAGCTTACTGATACTGTCTCTCCCTGTACTGTTGGTACAACCGTATGAAGAACAGTGTGGCATATTGCTGTCGCGATTTCGTTGTAAACCGACATAAGGTTTTTTTTTAAGCGGGGTGCATTTACGACCAAATTTTTTTCCGGTTGACCTTTTTTTGATTTTTAAAAAATTAAAAATTAGAATTTTTTCAAAAAGGCCAAAAAAAAAAAATATCCATTGCCGGATTAGCGATGACTAATTCCATGACACACCAGTGACAATGGTATAGGGCCTGTAAGTGTGTCACGATACATGGCGAGACTCCGCGTGACTGGAGCTGAGTGGCGACAGAACATAAGAATAATATTTATTCTAACGATATATGACAGCTGTAGTTTCCGACTGATGAATACTAGTAAAATCAGACCATAAATATCTTGTGCTATAGTTTTGTTATCTTAAATGTCCGATTTAATATTGAGTTTACCACATTGTCATAGACATTTACCGATTTACGCAGCGCAGATTAATTAATTAATGATTTTAGACCGTATGTGTCTTTTGCGGGAATTTGCATTTTACATTGCTATACGTTGTGGTTTCCCAACAGTTCGATAAACATATCTGACAAGTTGTCAAAATGCACATAATCATAACACATGTATACATTTGCCCCAAAACATGTTGTACTGTGCGAATAGATGGCATTCTTCATTACTTGTCAAGATCGCCAAACACAGTTACTACTAGCCGCTGATGCCATGGCAACCACCATAATAATCGATTGAAATGCATGATTTCCGGCAAAATTTCACACTGCTTCTGCTTGTAATTATCCTTCGGAAAATATAGCTATAAACACAATTTGGGGACAGCCCGATTATTACAACCAAAAACAAAACAAAGTCCCATTTTTAACATGAAGAAAATGGACAAAGGCCCCCAACCTCGTTTTCGAACGCGAGACTTACATGGCCTATTAAGTATCAAAATATAAAAAATCGGGTTGAAGAGATGTTAATACCGCGAGTGAAACGGTTCCCTGTTCTCTGCAAGACGCTGCAGGTGAATTAGATGCAGCGAGCTCATCGGCGGCACACGGCGGCCACGTTATAACGCCGCAAGACACTCCGAGTGCACGCTCGAGTGCGTGCGCACGGGTGCGAGCGCGTGACCTCCGTGACCCGTAGACATCACACCGCGCGCACACGTTTATATCTTATCGTCTCTAGTCGGGAAACGCAACGCGCCACGCTGACGTCAGTGCGGCGCCGCTCCCAGGCACCGCTTGGGCTTCTCCCCCCACCGGCGGCGCTGACCCACATTGGCAGGCGAATCGATCAAAACAAGGAATGATAGTTTTATCTTCCGTGTTTTGTTGGTTTGTCTTGCATTGCCGCAGCCGTTTGGCAAATCGCAATCGATCAAATCAGAAACGGCGGGTGCATTTCGACGTTCGGACACTTGCACATGTGCTGACGTGTCGGTCGCCAACGTAAATGCAATCAACCGTTATGCGTAGAGCGTTTAATGGGCGCGCTAATTGCTCGTTCACGTCAGCGGGCGGCGTGACGCAACTCAATGGCCGCTGTTGTAATCGCCGTGCCCGTGGGCCGACGACTTTTAATGGGCGTATGTATACCCTTCGACGAACGCAAAATCACCGACCTCACTGACTTATCACGTGACCTATAGGTTTGCAAAACAAGCGACAATTCTTTTGTTCAGTAACCGACAATGATACGTTGTTATGTGTAGAACATAAAAAAATTCAGTCAAATAAATTGAGATTTACTAATCGTCAAATGTATTCACAAACAAGACGACTGTGTCTTCATACTCAAGTGATAAGTCCATTGACGACATGTCATTATGCAGTCGGTCAGCTAAAACAAAATTAGTCTAAACCAGTGACCAGTATAACCGTCACCGATTTAAAATAGTTTATTTCCATAACAATTTGGTCGAAACTTGGTAAATTCCGTTTACTCTACGTATCTCCAGTTCATTAAGTTCTATGGCTATAGACAGTACAGTGGTCAGTGGTGGATGGCTGTGTAAGAATGTTTTGTGCATTAATTGCAGCACAGCTGACTTCTACCTAGAGAAGCGGAGATGGTGCTTGATTGAACAGGTCAGCCAAGAGTAAACTGTTTAGTTGGCCTAATAGCCGGATACTGGACACGTGCAATTCACTACTTCACGGCCTAAACAAAACGCAGCTAAAACGACTCCAACGATTACAAAACACTGCTGCCAGACTTATCACGCTCTCCAGGAAATTCACTCAATTCACACCTATCCCCAAACAGCTACACTGGCCACCAATCGAACAGAGAATCATCTTCAAAATGTCCATGTTTGTGTTCAAGACAATCCACGGTGTCTCGCCAAGTTACTTGTGTAGCCTTGTTAAACCGTACGAACCACTCCGTGGAAATATGCGCTCAGGAAACAAGCTGCTATTAACAGAAGACAAATCAAATAACTAGTGGGGAGCGCGGTCGTTCACTGTTTTTTTTATATTGTATATACATTTTAGAAGCTTTACGTTTGCTATACTTTACTTTGATAAAGATGTCACAATTTTGTTTTATTAATTCTATAATGAATGGCAATTTATTATTGTTTTAGCATGATGTTTTATGAACAAAATAATGTAAAAGCGCCACGAGCGCCATCACGTGGCGGATACCGGCGCTATAAAAATTGACATTATTATTATTTTTTATGTAACAGCAGTTTGGTAATGCAAGTCGGAAAGGAGATGACGTGAACAATCACGTTTGTCACGTCTGGTTATCTATCCGTCAATTACGTAACGTACAGGAGAACTTATCCCACTGGTGAAGATACACTTCCGATAGCAGTCTAAACATTGGCTTAATTGTCACGCTCACTATGGTAATATGAAGACATTCGAATTAAATGCCTGCACGAAAATTAACACTTTTAGCATGGACAACGTTGCGCTACGTGTCCAAAGAAGAAACATTAGGGCTCAGAACTCAATAAAATATTCGATGGTATTTCCGACAGCCTCATCGCGACCATTTTGAAAGTTTGACAGACCTAGTTGTCTGGCAATAAGTGGCGTAGTGCATCCATAAATCGGTGCGCGTATTGACGTCATCGCAATAGACACCAAGTTGGTCACGTGGGGGCGCCGCAACCCGTCACAACTTGACACGACGGGTGTGTCTAAAAGCCCGAGTTTTCGAGTACATGACGTCAACCGCAAACACGTGTACCGCGTCATGCTATATTTAGCACTCGCATGGCGCTGTGTAGCCCCACAGTAGGATATAGTTCCCAAGTGAACATGTCATTAAAGAAAGTGTGTGTGTGTGTGTGTGTGTGTGTGTGTGTGTGTGTGTGTGTGTGTGTGTGTGTGTGTGTGTGTGTGTGTGTGTGTGTGTGTGTGTGTGTGTGTGTGTGTATGTGTGTGTGTGTGTGTGTGTGTGTGTGTGTGGGGGGGTCACAAGCTTATTGAAGTAATCAAAAAGTAATTTTAAGACTTCTGCATTCTACACATAAGACATCTGCATTCTACAAATAAGTAAGGCCCTGCGCGGGCTGCATATCTGAGCCCGCAGTCCGTCCCGCAAATTACAATTCAGCCCGCAGCCCGTCCCACATATTGATAATCTCCTGGTCCGCAGCCCGCCCCGCCCCGCCCCGCAGTAACTTGGCCCGCAGTCAGCCCGCACCGCAAATGTTGCCACATCTTAGCCCGCAGCCCGCCCTGCCCCGCAGTAACTTGGCCCGCAGCCCGCCCCGCCCCGCCCCGGTATTACACTTTCTTAAATTGGAGAACACGTTGAAAGTCCGACCAATCAAGATGATTTGTTTAGTGAATGGTTAGATCGAATGAGTTATATTATATATTATATACAACAATGTAACTGAATATATATATATATATATATATATATATATATATATATATACATATATATATACATATATATATATATATATATATATATATATATATATATATATATATATATATATATATATATATATATATATATATATATATATATATATATATATATATATATATATATATATATATATATATATATATATATATATATATATATATATATATATATATATATATATATATATATATATATATATATATATATATATATATATATGTTCTATATATTATACGCGTGTTATGGTCACTGAATCGGGCTTTAGCATTTCCTATATGAGAAAACGCTAAAAGCCCGACCATTCTGACCATATTGTAATTGTATAGATCGAATGCTTTATATTAATGTTTACTATAATTGTACTTATGCATTGTACGTATGTATGCATGTATGTACGTACGTACGTACGTACGTAAACGCACAGCACAGAGCATGCATGCATTATAGTACTAGTACGTACGTACGTACGTACGTACGTATGTATGTATGTATGTATGTATGTATGTATGTATGTATGTATGTATGTATGTATGTATGTATGTATGTATGTATGTATGTATAAACACTCGTGCTTTTAGCCTTTCCTTTGGAAAAACGCTAAAACTTCCAAAATTATAGAAAAAAGGTGTGTGCATGTGGTGTATATGTGTGGTGTGTGTATGTGGTGTTTGTGTATGTAGTACTTGTAGTTTGCTATCCTTACTATCCTTGTTTCCAGAAGAAAAAAAACAGAAATAGAACTTATCGTACGTAATCTTAAAACTAAATGCACCGAAGATGTTGATTGTCTATCCACTAAACCAATCCATTGTCACGGGAATTGTTCCTGAAAATTTAAAACCTGCCAAAGTCGCGCCCATTTTCAAATCAGGTAACAACAAACTGTTCAACAATTATAGACCCATAAGTATTTTACTTGCGATTTCTAAAATAATGGAAACATTGTCTGCAATAGAAAACTATAGCATTCTGTATAAACACCAGTATGGGTTTCGGGCAAAACATTGTACTGTTCACCCAATATTGCATATTCTCAAGGACATTTCAGTAGCAAATGATAAAATAACAAAAGACCCTACATTGGCTGTGTTTCTGGACCTTTCAAAAGCATTTGATACAATAGACCATGACATTTTGCTGTATAAATTAAATTGTTATGGTATTCGGGGAATAAGTAATAAATGGTTTGCCAGTTACTTATCCAAAACAGTACACCGATGTACAAAAAAGTGGAGTGCACCAAGGATCCATACCTGGACCAATCTTATTTCTATTTTATATCAATGATATAATTAACTCTTTAAACTTATTATCCTTTGCTGACGACACAACTGTATACAAATCAGGTCCTGATGTTGATATTTTAATTTACACATAAACCAAGAATTAAGACATTTGTACGACTGGTTGTGTGCTAATAAATTTTCATTGAATATAAAAAACATTTTTTTTATTTAGCCCAACGAATAACAAATATCAGGTAAATAAATGTATCAAAATTAATAATGAAAATATTAATTATATTGGAAAGGATAACAAAGAAGAATCAGTCAAGTTTTTAGGAATATATATTGATAAACACTTAACATGGAAAAGACATAAATATAATCAGTTCTAAGATATCTAGAGCAATTTTTGCAATTAACAGAATGAAACATTTTTTGCCACATAATGCTTTAAAAACTCTCTATTATACTTTAATTCAAAGTCATCTAACTTACGGTATACAAGCATGGGGAAATGGCAATACAGTAAAAAAGTTACAAACTTTACAAAAACGCGCTGTACGAATAATTAACAATAAATATTGACTTAAAATTGCTAATATACACAAGTTACATGTCTCATTGTTTATGTATGATTATCACCATAATACTCTGCCTAAATCCTTCGAACAGTATATACCAAACAATAATCTAGCCACTAACACCAGAATTACGAAACAAACATAACCTACTACGCACAGAAAAGTCCAGAACTCACTTTTCCTCTAAATTACCTAGACATCATTTTATAGAACTATGAAATAACCTTAATTATAACATTCAAAATGTCAAACTCAGACATAAGTTTAAATCTCTACTATTTAAACAATATTTATCTAACTATCTTAACCAAGTACATTGCATAAATCCCAGATGTGTAGAGTGTAACTAATTGTTTTCATTTAAAAAGACCACTGTTTGGATTTTCATACATTTTCACACACTTCTTAAATTCCCCCAGTCCTTTGTCATGCAAATGAATGTACGTGGATAAGTATATACGTGTATGTATGTATGTATATATATATGTATTATGTATGTATGTATTGTATATGTGTTGTGTGTGTGTGTGTGTGTGTGTGTGTGTGTGTGTGTGTGTGTGTGTGTGTGTGTGTGTGTGTGTGTGTGTGTGTGTGTGTGTGTGTGTGTGTGTGTGTGTGTGTGTGTGTGTGTGTGTGTGTGTGTGTGTGTGTGTTGTGTGTGTGTGTGTGTGTGTGTGTGTGTGTGTGTGTGTGTGTGTGTGTGTGTGTGTGTGTGTGTGTGTGTGTGTGTGTGTGTGTGTGTGTGTGTGTGTGTGTGTGTGTGTGTGTGTGTGTGTGTGTGTGTGTGTGTGTGTGTGTGTGTGTGTGTGTGTGTGTGTGTGTGACCACCACGTAACAATACTGTTCTTGTTGTTTGATTATGTAGAATGTAATTTTGTTGTTACGAAATAAAATTTGATTTGATTTGATAGTATGCGCGATCTTTTTTAATGCATTCGCAAACCAAACATTTCTTTCCACGTTGTTATCATGCGTCTTAGCAAATCAAAGATGCACGAGTAGACAGCCGAATACTATGGCGTGCCTCAAAACACGTTCACACAGACCACAAATCAAAGACAAACGAAAAGATGTGCTTAAAGTGGAAGTCGATTACGTTCGCACCTTCCCAACGGACACAAATGAAATATAAACAATAAGAAAAAGTCTATTGCGAAACAATTACATTACCACGCATTCTACCCTTTTTATTAGTATGTATTGCATTAATAACTCGGTTGCGTAGTTATAATTCCAAAAATAAAACAACGTAAAACTGGATTCCTAGAAGACTATAAAAACATAATCCATTCAAACAGTTTCAATGCTCAAAACTTGGCGAATCATGAATAGGCAAGATATAAGAATGCGATCGCGGCGGATCATCACAATATTGTTATTGCATTGTAGCTTCAATACATTCAATGATAACACTTGGGGATTTATCAATAGGCAAGAAATAAGAACGAAATCAAGACTGATCGTCATAGCTTCTTTATTGCATTGCATATTTTAGCAACATGATACATATGCTGTTCCATCATACCACTTCATTATATTGGTGAGCATCATTGCCTGTACGGACCAAGATCACTGGCTATAAAATTAAAAGCTGAGATCACAGCCGCACAGGCCGAGATCACTGGCCGAATTCACCGAAACAGGCCGATATCACTCAGGCCGAGATCGCGAAAGGTCGAGATGACCGTGTAGCCACTGGAGGCTGGACGGGACTGGACACTCGCCCAAGATAAAGTCAACGTCGTTACCATCGTCCACAATAGCCCATACTCACTATCGAAAGTGCCATTACGATTATTTAGTCATTTACTAACACATTTCTGGCAAGAAATTGCCACCTTCCCTTTGTTATCTTCCCTTTGTAACCCGTTAACGACGCGCTTATCAGCTTATATTAATGCGCGGCATGCACATATAGAACTACACATAAATGGGTGACGTCATGTTCTCGAAAACTCGGGCTTTTAGCCTTCCCCTTGACACGACGACAAGCACCACGCGCATCGCGGTGGCAATGCGTTTTGTTTGGATTTCTAAATTACATGAAAACAATTGATTGCTTTTCTATGCATTTTTTTAAAGTCTACCGACGACAAGTTTGAGCGAAGAAGGTGATGCGTGTTTGCACGGAATGTATTTCCATTGTACCACAGCTATTTGATAAATTGCGAGCGTGTTTTCAACATCAAGTAAAACACGTTGACTGGATACCAGCAAACTATCCATACTGCGGCTGACTTTCCGCCATTCCATGTGCGATCCTACGCCTAGCACTGAAAACATCGACGCGGTTGCGAAAGACAAAATAAATAGGAGCCATCGTCGACTCCGTCGGCGATGCGATCAGACCACGCAGGAGCGTGTGCCGTAAATCGCGGGTTTAATTTAGCGGAGACTCACGCTCGATGATATCCCATTGCCGAGCGATTCCCCGACCGCACCGACACCCGGCGACCGGCCCGCGTGCCCTCGCAGGACTCCGTAAATATCAGTCGACGACGGCGACCGTGCGTTACACCGCCGCCATTGCCGCTGGCGGACGAGCGACGCAGCCACGTAATCATTTTGATTATATCCGGGACTGGCCGAACTCCGCCGTTATGTATATATAGACGCAGTGACGACCGTGTCGTGTTTTCTCGTCGGCCGAGGCAGCGGCGCCAAATTCCGCCATTTTGTAGCAGAATTGTTTCGGCTTTTCTGACCGTAATCTGTGGCCGTTTAACATTTCCGTAGACTGGAATGAATATCTTGATTCGCGAATCACGACGCGGACACCAGTAGATAAGCAAACCTCGCGCCGTTTTCTTATCTAAATACGAACCATATGTGAGGGTTGCGACGTCGCCGTGCGTGTTTGACCTACTTATATCGCCTAACGCCGGAGACACCTTTCAAACGCTCCGACGATTTCGCCACTTTATCTACGGAATCTCCTTTCAGGCTCCGCCGGCGAGGCTTTAATCATTGCAGTATTTACGTCATACTCTACCTTTTTATACAAGAATCAACAACAATCTTAAGACCGGCGATCGCTTACGATGGACCAATGTTTGGAGTTGTATTACATATAATTATTGTCTATGACCGCGTCAGTTTAAACTAAGTAAAGTCACCGCATGAAATAAGACGTATTGAGGACTTCATCGACGAGAGAGCAACACGCGGGTTTGCTGTTACTAAACCTGCGGTGAACATGGCCGTCGACTACAGTGGCGACTAAAGTATCGTGATATGTGACCTTTGCGCGGGGCCGCCCGTTAACGCACGTAGTATCTCCATCGTGTTGTTGAGGGAGGGAGGGAGGGAGGGAGAGAGGAGGGGAGAGAGAGGAGGGAGGGAGGGAGGGAGGGAGGGAGGGAGGGAGGGAGGGAGGGAGGGAGGGAGGGAGGGAGGGAGGGAGGAGGGAGGGAGGGAAGGAGAGAGAGAGAGAGAGACTCGTTTTGACGTGTGCCTGTCGGCGCGCGCGCGGACGTGTGGCGACTCCGTTCGTGCGAGCAGGTTTACGTGTGCACTAACACGCACGCAGTTTCCCGTGTTTAGTTACACACCTAACGACAGGATCTCGTGTGTCGCCGTTGCGTCGCGTGTCTGCAGCAGCTCGGAACAACGTCGGATCACCACGCTTGCGCTGCCTAAAATATTGATACTAACATCGAATCACAAATAAACACTTTCAGATTAAGACCCTCTATAAATCAAGGCCACGTATTTTTCTCCCATGGGCTTCTGAAGAAAGGCAAGCAGTTGCCTTATCTATACTAAATAATTTGAAATATATATAATAGTTTATTTCACTCTTTCTGGGCAATCACAGAGATTGAAATGGGTACATAAAACATGCAAAGCATATTTGTTAAAATAGATTCAAATAATATATAATTTAAGACATTAGCGTAATTATAAATTATAATGTAGAAAATATACGATATGTATCTATAAAACAAATTAAAATAATTTAAGACATTAAAACATATTTTATGTCATTATTTGACGAAACTTTAAAAAAAAGTTTAAAACATTAAAACAAATAGATCTAAAATATAAATTAAGGCTTTGCGATATTTTACACATATCCATATCAGCATGCACGAAGTTTTGTTAAGAGTCACTGTGAGTTATTTTGGTTGAACAGACACCAGTTAATGAAACAGTTCTTGGTCCTGTTGGTTTTTACTCTGGGTAAAGAGTATCGAGTACGACATCGTGTATTATGTGTTGAGGTCCTTGGTTTTGGTAGTAGTTTATGCAGTTTGTGCTGCGGTTGTTCGATTTGTGTGAAGAAATGTTCACATAACTTCGCACGTCTCTGTTTCAGAGAAGTCAGCTGTGCATTCGCTAATGCTTCGATATAGGGAGTGTTCGGGTATATGATGTTCATAGCACGTCTTTGTACACGCTCCATATCAGTTTGGAGACCCAATGTGAGTGAGGTCGACCATGCTGGATATGCGTATTCCAGAGTAGGCCGGACCACCGTTGTACATACCGTCAGAAGATCTTCAGCAGCAATGCCTGATCGTTTGAGATGTAGCAGTAGAAACAGCCTCTTTCCTGCTTTTCGTGTTATTTCATCAACGTGTACGTCCCAGGTCAGGTTGCTGGTGATGGTAATGCCAAGTATCTTCGCCTCGGTTACTCGCTGAGTCTCTGTTCCGTCGATTCTTATGGTTGGGAAGTTTGTCCTTGTTTTAAAGAAATCAGTAACGCCAGCGATCCACTTCATTAAAATATTCGGGAGGCCAACACTTGCAAGTTTTCTAAGAAGAATGTTATGATTGATTAGATCAAATGCCTTAGAGAAGTCAAGCAGTAGTATCCTGGCATACTGCTTCGATGCATCTGTGTTTGTATAACACTGATGTAACAGGTCAACGAGGCATGCGTAGTGGATGACTTCTTAATTTCTGCGGGCTTAGAACAAGGCGTCACATATAAGACCGTGTTCTCATACGATTTTCAACCGAACGACGATGCGGAGCAACTAATTCGGTTGTGTTCACATATAAAAGGTTGGCCCGTATTACAGCCTCAACCGAAGTAGTGCATCGGGAGGCGTCGTATACGGATCACTGATATGTAAGTCGGAAGCGGAAATCAATTTATCAGTATGTCAGGTTATCAAATTAAAGTATATGACAGTAGTAACTTGTCCACTTATTAGCCGCGAACATAACATGATATAGGTACATCGCAGAAACAACTGGCTTCGAATGGCGCTTTTAAGACGTTCATTATAGCACAGGTGGACCCTGCAAATGTCACTTCGACGAACAGTGTTTCTCCTTGTTATATCACGCGAGACTTCTGCGCGAGACTACCAGGTCCGTCATGCAGCAATGCCGCTATCGCCGAATCAAAGCAAACGGACCGTTGGTATTTGCTTAATCCGCATCCTAATCCGGTTAACCGATTTTCTAGCATTAGAATTCGAATAGCTTACTGGAGATTAAGTGTGTTCATATTGCGCTACCCGGATTGGGATCCGTATCCTAGATGCGGATCAAAGTCGTGAACACGGCATAAGACTAGTTTATTGTAAATAAGTCGTGCGATTTTCTCCTTAGTTGGCTGCCTTGGTTAACTACCGTATCGCACTCTCAGTTCCGTAAACCAACCAACGCGCATGCCAAAAAATACACAACTTTCATCCAGCCACATTAGAAGGCTTGCCGTAAGTCTTAACCACTTTCGATGAATCTTCTTAAAATAGCTTGGCTTTTGCCGGAAATGTCGTCGATACGTCCGTTACCCAATCAAGGCTATGTCAGACGCCAGCGGAAAGTTCACGTCAGAATCAAGCAGCGGGCCTATTCTCGCGTTGACCTATGAACTGTTATGTTTCGACATTCCGCTGATTGCCCTCGGGCAACCCGCGAAGCTCGACGGAATGGGTTAACGCGTCTCGCCCCCGCCCCTCCCGTCTCGACCCCGATGACCGACTACCCGTGACAGCGCATGCACCGAGTGCGCAAGGCCTCGGTCGATAAGCTGCGAAATCAGTCGGCCCCGTATTTTCGTGCATTTTCCACCCACACGCGCCAAAGGCTGTACGCACTTGCGTCTGCCCGGAAGCGATTATAAACATAACTGACATACCTACCCAGTAGATGTACCTGTCAAGACATATAATCTTCGTGCGGTTACGAGGTCAGACAAACGGATAGACAAAGGGCCCGCCTGAGGAATACATGACACGGGCACGAGTAAACGACTGGACCGTGTTACGTCAACGGTTGGTTATACACTGAGAAAAGACAGGAACACTGCATTTTTTTACTCCAAATTGTACTTGCCTAAATTTTCAAGCACATACAAAATTCAAGGCATTATAATTAATAACATATTTACTAAGTCTCTAATTTTATATTAGGCAAAGGGAAATTGTTAAAGTTACATTCTGCGCTAAACAATCACGTTAAAGTGTCATATATAGTTGCAATCAGAGTCGTTGTAATGTGGTTGTAATCTGAATTAGAATAAAATAGTTTTGTTTGATTAGGAATCAAAATATTTAGCTGGAGTCGGAATCACCTTAATTTCCACTGTATGCCATTTGCGAAATTGATATCAGCACAGTAAAGATAATGTTAACTGTTATACGATGCCGCTTACGTGTTACCCAGTGTCGACCGCAATATGTATCATTCAAGTAAAGTGCTATTATGCTTCCAATGCGAAGACACACAAGAAAGTTACGTTATGTATATAAACACGCTATCTTTTGACTATTACAGGCAACGATGCCCAAACGTCATCTTACGCCCATTCCTTGAATCATTGATGACATGAATTTTACCTCAATAAATAGTTTTTAGTTATTTCCGTGTGTATTCAAATTAATGTTTTTTTCTTAGCCGGAGAGACGTGGACACAGTGAGTGGCTTTATGTTCAGTAAATGTTAAGATCAAAATACTGCCATTGTTATAACAGCTGCTCTTGATGTTTTGCTTCACGGGTGGATGTAAGCCGGTGCATAATGACCACTCTACCCGAGCACTTATCTCGCGCAATCTGTGTTGCTAGTTTCCGCTGCGGGCTCATCGGATGTACTGTTCGGTTGGAGGTGGGGCGTGGCGCGAAGCGTAACGTCTGATGGACGGACGGACGGACAGACAGCGGGCGGACGGCGGACGAACGGCGGGCGGACGGCGGATGGAGAGCGGACGGACGGCGGACGGACGGACGGCAGACAACGAGCGGACGGGCGAACGGCGGACGGCGGACGGCGGACGGCGGACATGTCTTATATGAGTCACACACTGATAACACAGCGCACCAGTGTCAATAGCAGCGGTCGTTGCATGACAACTGAAATGTTATCACACAGTCGTTGTAACTTCAGACAATGCGGGGTGCGAGAACGATGTGACTGTTGGGAACGTTGAACCCTAGGTTGTAATTATAGCTACAGCGGCAGCTTCGTCGATACCTGTGTAGTCTATGGTCAAGTGAACCGCTTCGGCGAAACATGTACAAAGCATCGTCGTTATTATCTGTGTCAAAATCGTTGAGTGTCAAACTTGCGATATATGTTATCAACGTTCATGTAACATGCTACAATCATGTGAATATACAAAGGCGTAACATGCATTTTTTTAATATAGGTTATTACACAAATGATGACTTCTCGCAAGATCCAATATTCAAATGTTAAATCATAATACATGAATGAAAACAGATTATCTTTTCATTGACTGATTATGAAAAGCATACTTAGGAGTTTCAAACAGATTTGGAAAAATTCTTTTTGTATTACGGAATAAATATCCAAACGTTGGTGGGGCCATGCTGCACGTATTAATGCGCGAGACATCATACAGTAATGTCATGAATGTTTACTCCAGAGCAAGCGGAAGTAAACTAACATGAAATTACTTACTTAAACGAGGTCATCACGTATATGTGAAGATAATAGATAAACATCGGCACTGAAGAGTAACACTAGTCATTGGACAATGAGAGAATAGAAAAACCCACCAGTGGCAAAATAGTAATACCAATTAAATGGAGCAACGGGGTCAACTATTTTCAATTCTCGATTCTGGTGACACTGCGTTAGTTCGCCGCCAGAAAGAGTCTAGTGACAGAAGCTCAACCACTTTTACCGTTTGTAGGCTTCACCGCACTTCGATGATTGTGCTCCTATTTAATATGGAAAATAAAATGTATTTAGCATGATATTATGTGTATAGGTTAACGCATGTCAGTTTCTTACAGTTTAACTGAATTTAAATAAAACAAATAAAGGCATTTTGGAAAAGGTTATGTACAGTAGAATGTAAGAAAACTGACGTAGAATTAATATGTGTCTGTTCTGTTTTTTGTTGCGTTTTACGGAGACAAGTTGGAATATTTTACGGAGTTAAGACAAGTTGGAATGTTTCGTGTAAACTGTAAAACTTTTTTACGACACACCAATTAAGTCGATTTAATTGGAAATCCTATTCAGGATAACCAAACAGTGTTGTTGCAGTCAAAAGGAGTCAAGTTGCCAGGCTCGTGTAAGCGACATCTGGTGGCGCCTCATTGCGTCGCCTCGGTGACAGATGCTAAAACAGTTTAATTGTATACCGCCATGCATATTTGATAAATAAATGTATTGAAACAAATGGGTTATGTCAATATTGGGGGCTCTTGATATCTTAATTAATATGAAACGAATTATTAGAAAATACCTTCAACCCTAGTCCTAATATTGCCATGGATTTATTGTGCTGGCGGCCATCTTGGTTTGTGTTACTGTTGTATTAAATTTTAGACTCAACCCCGGGGTGCATAAAACTGCGAACTGTTTTGCCTGCGAATATTTTATATTCCGGCTCTCTAGTTAAAAACGCCACCTACTCGGAGTTCTAACGCTGCCTTTATTGCCATTGCGTACATCCGGCTGTTTCGCTACTACGTAAATACCGCGTCAAACTGAATACTTCTGCCAACAGATAAGATGCATCCGTTGTCGTAAACCCGCAGCTTTCATTATTTATTGCAGCTCTACGCGGACAGGCAATTGGAAAACCTGCAGCGAAAATCGTTGTAATGTTCAGTAGATCGTATAACGCTCGTTGACGGAAATACTCACTACTACATCTGCTGCTGCTTGTGACGGTGCTGCTGTTGGTGTTTTTCCTGTTGTTGTAGCTGTTGTTCCAACTGCTGCTGCTGCAGCTGTGCTGTTGTTTCTGCTAAGATTACTACTGCCATTGCCACTAAGATTAATTACTACTGACACATTTACTGCTGCAATGCTACTGCGACGTTATTGCTACTTCCGCTTACCCTGGGGTTTCAGCTGAACATTATTGTAGGCGACGGCGACGGCGACGGCGACGGCGACGGCGACGGCGACGGCGACGGCGACGGCGACGGCGACGGCGACGGCGACGGCGACGGCGACGGCGACGGCGACGGCGACGGCGACGGCGACGGCGACGGCGACGGCGACGGCGACGGCGACGGCAGCGACGCGACGGCGACGGCGACGGCGACGGCGACGGCGACGGCGACGGCGACGGCGACGGCGACGGCGACGGCGACGGCGACGGCGACGGCGACGGCGACGCGACGGCGACGGCGACGCGACGCGACCGACGACATTACAATAATGGCGGTGACTATTACTACTGCTACTGCTCTGCTGCTGCTGCTGCTGCTGCTGCTACTGCTACTGCTACTCGCTACTGCTGCTGCTGCTGCTGCTGCTGCTGCTGCTGCTACTGCTGCTGCTGCTGCTGCTGCTGCTGCTGCTGCTGCTGCTGCTGCTGCTGGCTGGCTAGCTTGCTGCTGCTGCTGTTATTGCTCTGCTGCTGCTCTGCTGCTACTACTGCTACTGCTGCTGCTGCTGCTGCTGCTGCTGCTGCTGCTACTGTGTCCTGCTGCTACTACTACTTTATCTACTACTCTCCTGCAAACTACTGCGCTACTGCTCTCTCTACTGCTATACTGCTTACTGCTACTACTCATCTACTGCTCTGCTGCTGCAGCTGCTGCTGCTGCTGCTGCTGCTACTACTACTACTACTACTACTACTACTGCTACTACTACTACTACTACTACTACTACTACTACTAATACTACTGCAACTACTACTACTACTACCACGACGACGACGACGACGACGACGACGAAAAACTCTCTTATCTCCAAGAACACAGTAGCGTATTTTGAGGAAGTGTTGCAGTTTGGAAGCGACTTGCCGTGAGCCACCGAGTAACACGGACCATCGAACAGAGATAACTTATCTAGACAACACGCAGCTTGGAAATAAGTCTGATAACAAATAAGTCTGATAACAACTACTTGTTGCACACTTTGAACAGTATAGTTAACGAGTACTGCGAAGAACAGTAACGTATTCACATTCCGTTCAGAATCGAATGAGTGGTCGACATTCAAAACTGTGGTAGTATCAAGATAAACAAATTGACACTATCACAAGATTCATAACAACTTAAACTTAATTATAGGTGTTGCGCACGTTCAATTCGATGAGCGACGACAAATAATATTTGAAACTAGAATATGTTTGTGTAACAGGAATGATGGGCTGTATATGTGTTAACACATAGATGTAGCAGGAGCAGTGACAGGAGCAGTGACAGGAGCAGTGACAGGAGCAGTGACAGGAGCAGTGACAGGAGCAGTGACAGGAGCAGGGACAGGAGCAGTGACAGGAGCAGGGACAGGACATGGGACAGGAGCAGTGACAGGAGCAGTGACAGGAGCAGTGTCAGGAGCAGTGATAGGAGCAGTGACAGGAGCAGTGACAGGAGCAGTGACAGGAGCAATGACAGGAGCAGTGACAGGAGCAGTGACAGGAGCGTGACGAAGACAAACCTGACTAATAAACAACATATGATTCCCGCGCACTTCAATTGTATGGAATATTCTCGAAGCGTCACCGATTATAAAACAGAAACAGAAACAAATTAACGATGATCACTCGTGGAGCTTCTGCGTGATAGACGGTTGTAATGCTCATAGATGTATAAACGACTATACGTATTCCCATACGTTGATGTATATTATATTATAATATAGACTCATGTATTAAGTTGATTTAAATCACACATGTCACATATTGTTCAATGTTGATTACATTCACATTATCTACAACAGTTTCTGAATCTTATAAAACATACCTAGAACAAAGAAGTTCCGTAAATTTATAAAGAATTGTCGACGACAAGGATCAGGAAGACAATGTTTGCTAAACAAACATGGAAACAACATAAATTATGCATGTTAGTGCGATGTTCGTATGTATGCCCATAATCATGTTATATGTCTTCATATAAAAAAGAACGCAGACATTAGTTGTACGAACATAGTATAGATCCGACCACGCGGAGAAGTTGTTTACGGTTATGTCGGCGAATGTTGATGTGAGGGTCGTGCTGACAGCGACCTGCCGACCAAGAGAGGTGGCCGTGATCTCATAGAGATGCTAAGCACGCAACGAGGATTTCGTATGATGCGACTCGTGGCCAGGAGAGGCCGATAACTGGCGGCGTTTCAGAAAGATCAATAGACATTGGCGAAGGGATATTGGCGGTTGGGTGGAGGCGACAGGATCAGAATGTAAACGACGGCGGAAGTAAGATAACAACAACAACGAGCCGAGCCGAGCCGAGCCGAGCCGAGCCGAGCCGAGCCGAGCCGAGCCGAGCCGAGCCGAGCCGAGCCGAGCCGAGCCGAGCCGAGCAGAGCCGAGCCGAGCAGAGCAGAGCAGAGCAGAGCAGAGCAGAGCAGAGCAGAGCAGAGCAGAGCAGAGCAGAGCAGAGCAGAGCAGAGCAGAGCAGAGCAGAGCAGAGCAGAGACGACGACCACAGGGAGGAGCACGATGGTGATGGTGATAACGATGATGTCAATTATGATGACTACGATTACTACGACACAGTTATGATAATGATGACATAATATTCACATATCACAGTTAAAGGGTCATATTATATATATAGCTCCCAAGGTTTTTTGTTTGTATAACCGGAACGTGGGGATCAGCGAGATATCTTATATATATATATATATATATATATATATATATATATATATATATATATATATATATATATTATCTAAGGAAAATTCCCAATAGATGAACAAATAATAAATTCATTGAATATATAACACTGTACATGTTATGCTTCCGTAGGCATGATTTCTGTCAATATAATCCAACAATGAAACACTGGACAGACTTGATCTGTTGAGGAGCCGCTGTTTGACATACTTTAGATTTACGATTATTGAGTAGGCCAACAGGTGCATAATAGATAACTATAACCAGAGCGAACTGGCATACTTCGGTCGATAGTGACAAGTCCTCTCTCTCTCTCTCTCTCTCTCTCTCTCTCTCTCTCTCTCTCTCTCTCTCTCTCTCTCTCTCTCTCTCTCTCTCTCTCTCTCTCTCTCTCTCTCTCTCTCTCTCTCTCTCTCTCTCTCTCTCTCTCTCTCTCTCTCTCTCTCTCTCTCTCTCTCTCTCTCTCTCTCTCTCTCTCTCTCTCTCTCTCTCTCTCTCTCTCTCTCTCTCTCTCTCTCTCTCTCTCTCTCTCTCTCTCTCTCTCTCTCTCTCTCTCTCTCTCTCTCTCTCTCTCTCTCTCTCTCTCTCTCTCTCTCTCTCTCTCTCTCTCTCTCTCTCTCTCTCTCTCTCTCTCTCTCTCTCTCTCTCTCTCTCTCTCTCTCTCTCTCTCTCTCTCTCTCTCTCTCTCTCTCTCTCTCTCTCTCTCTCTCTCTCTCTCTCTCTCTCTCTCTCTCTCTCTCTCTCTCTCTCTCTCTCTCTCTCTCTCTCTCTCTCTCTCTCTCTCTCTCTCTCTCTCTCTCTCTCTCTCTCTCTCTCTCTCTCTCTCTCTCTCTCTCTCTCTCTCTCTCTCTCTCTCTCTCTCTCCTCTCTCTCTCTCTCTCTCTCTCTCTCTCTCTCTCTCTCTCTCTCTCTCTCTCTCTCTCTCTCTCTCTCTCTCTCTCTCTCTCTCTCTCTCTCTCTCTCTCTCTCTCTCTCTCTCTCTCTCTCTCTCTCTCTCTCTCTCTCTCTCTCTCTCTTATATATATATATATATATATATATATATATATATATATATATATATATATATCTAGGTATGCGCCTGTGTGTCACTTTGATGCGTCACTTCGTAACATCGTTGATGCAATATATTAATGGAACGATAAGTTGTATTTGAAGGTTGCACTGATGGCGACGGTGGAGTTTACGCAAGTAGGGCTGAAACGGTTGATGTACGGTTATATATCATGGTTCATACAGCGGCGTGAAGGATGCGGCATCACCGATGTCTATAGTCTAGAACGGACTAGGTCGGGAGGGGGTGGCACGTATTCTGGTTATTCGTTGAAAAAAAGTGGGTTTCGAAATCATTAGTTGACGGCACATATTGCGTGTAAAAGGGTAATCTGATGTAGGCGTTCTGTCAACATGTCACTGGGGATCGGTTTGTTCGGAGAAACGGCGGCTCTACATCTGAGTTGAGATTAAATTACATTGATAAATTACGTTAGTTAGCTTATCACGCGAGCAACATCATTACTATTTTGGTTCAACGCAATGTGCTCATTACTGAACTATTGAAATTATACATGGACACATATCACTATTTTATACGTTATGTTAACGGTTATGTTAAGTGGCGTTTCTGGTTGCATTGCATTACATTTAAATATATGTTTCGTCCTTAAACCGGAGGCAATGTAACGTCATGAACATTTCATGTATTGTTTTCATAAGACGATGACTGTTTAACCGACACAGTGTACATTCATTTGGAGGAAACAATGAGATATCAACACGACTCGACAACTGATCCTGTTTCCGAACAAATTATACAAATAACGTTTTTGTCAGTTGCTATGTAGCCCAATATCGTGTCTTTAAGGCTACTATGGTACACTTGTTCATTCGAATATAATCTCGACTTATCTTAAAAGCGTTCAGCCATAATATGTAATGTGCGAATACCATATTTAAAACGAAGACCTTGTTTATACAGCTGCGTGAACTGGAGAGTGGATACATTTTTCCGATATTCGAAACGGCAGGAACTGAGAGATATTTCCACTTGTAACTGCAGTTTACCACACTCCATCACGCACCGCGGCTTAAGCGAAGCTCATGTCTTATTAATCAATGTTTAACGTTCGACCCACGCAACTGCAGTTCCTCCGAAGAGCGGCAGTCTACTGCACCCTTCTACACTCGGTCCTTTCACGATAGACACAGCAATATGAAGGACCAGTCAGTGATGTGTTACATATAACACAGCATGAGTTGTATGGAAGTGTTTACTTTTGTATGTAACAGACAATGCTTTCTAGACGGCCTTTCTCCTAACTGGGATAATTTAGTAATGATCCCAAGATGGCGCCACAGAAATGGTTACAATTGGTGCGTTTGGTTTATACCTCCACGGAAAGTAAGCTTGGTTTATTTATACCTCCACGGGTGGTAGCAAGTAAGTTTGGTTTATACCTCCACGGATGGTATGAAGTAAGCTTGGTTTAAACCTCCACGGGTGGTAGGAAGTAAGCTTGGTTTATACCTCCACGGGTAATAGGAAGTAAGCCTGGTTTGTACCTCCACGGGTGGTAGGAAGTAAGCTTGGTTTATACCTCCACGGGTGGTAGGAAGTAACCTTGGTTTATACCTCCACGGGTGGTAGAAAGTAAGCTTGGTTTATACCTCCACGGGTGGTAGGAAGTAACCTTAGTTTATACCTCCACGGGTGGTAGGAAGTAAGCTGGGTTTGTACATCCACGGCTGGTAGGAAGTAAGCTTGGTTTATAACTCCAAGGGTGGTAGGAAGTAAGCTTGGTTTATACCTCCACGGGTGGTATGAAGTAAGCTTGGTTTATACCTCCACGGGTGGTATGAAGTAAGCTTGGTTTATACCTCCACGGGTGGTAGGAAGTAAGATTGGTTTATACCTCCACGGGTGGTAGGAAGTAAACTTGGTTTATACCTCCACGGGTGGTAGGACGTAAGCTTGGTTTATACCTCCACGGGTGATAGGAAGTAAGCTTGGTTTATACCCCCCGGGTGGGATGAAGTAAGCTTGGTATATACATCCTCGGATGTGAGGAAGTAAGCTTGGTTTATACATCCACGGGAGTGAGGAAGTTAGCTTGGTTTATACACCAACGCGTGGGATGAAATAAGCTTGGTTTATACCTCCACGGGTGGGGGGAGTAAGCTTGGTTTATACCTCCACGGGTGGGAGGAAGTAAGCTTGGTTTATACATCCACGGGTGGGAGGAGTAAGCTTGGTTTATACATCCACGGGTGGGAGGAGTAAGCTTGGTTTATACATCCACGGGAAATAAGCTTGGTTTATACCTCCACGGGTGGAAGGAGTAAGCTTGGTTTATACTTCCACGGGTGGGGGGAGTAAGCTTGGTTTATACCTCCACGGGTGGAAGGAGTAAGCTTGGTTTATACTTCCACGGGTGGGGGGAAGTACACTTTGTGTATACTTCCACGGATGGGAGGAAGTACACTTTGTGTATACTTCCACGGGTGGGAGGAAGTACACTTTGTGTACACTTCCACGGGTGGGAGGAAGTACACTTTGTTTATACTTCCACGGGTGGGAGGAAGTACACTTTGTGTATACTTCCACGGGTGGGAGGAAGTACACTTTGTTTATACTTCCACGGGTGGGAGGAAGTACACTTTGTGTATACTTCCACGGGTGGGAGGAAGTACACTTTGTGTATACCTCCACGGGTGGGAGGAAGTACACTTTGTTTATACTTCCACGGGTGGGAGGAAGTACACTTTGTGTATACTTCCACGGGTGGGAGGAAGTACACTTTGTGTATACTTCCACGGGTGGGAGGAAGTACACTTTGTGTATACCTCCACGGGTGGGAGGAAGTACACTTTGTTTATACTTCCACGGGTGGGAGGAAGTACACTTTGTGTATACTTCCACGGATGGGAGGAAGTACACTTTGTTTATACTTCCACGGGTGGGAGGAAGTACACTTTGTGTATACTTCCACGGGTGGGAGGAAGTACACTTTGTTTATACTTCCACGGGTGGGAGGAAGTACACTTTGTTTATACTTCCACGGGTGGGAGGAAGTACACTTTGTTTATACTTCCACGGGTGGGAGGAAGTACACTTTGTTTATACTTCCACGGGTGGGAGGAAGTACACTTTGTGTATACTTCCACGGGTGGGAGGAAGTACACTTTGTGTATACTTCCACGGGTGGGAGGAAGTACACTTTGTGTATACTTCCACGGGTGGGAGGAAGTACACTTTGTTTATACTTCCACGGGTGGGAGGAAGTACACTTTGTGTATACTTCCACGGGTGGGAGGAAGTACACTTTGTTTATACTTCCACGGGTGGGAGGAAGTACACTTTGTGTATACTTCCACGGGTGGGAGGAAGTACACTTTGTGTATACTTCCACGGGTGGGAGGAAGTACACTTTGTTTATACTTCCACGGGTGGGAGGAAGTACACTTTGTGTATACTTCCACGGGTGGGAGGAAGTACACTTTGTGTATACTTCCACGGGTGGGAGGAAGTACACTTTGTTTATACTTCCACGGGTGGGAGGAAGTACACTTTGTTTATACTTCCACGGGTGGGAGGAAGTACACTTTGTGTATACTTCCACGGGTGGGAGGAAGTACACTTTGTTTATACTTCCACGGGTGGGAGGAAGTACACTTTGTTTATACTTCCACGGGTGGGAGGAAGTACACTTTGTTTATACTTCCACGGGTGGGAGGAAGTACACTTTGTTTATACTTCCACGGGTGGGAGGAAGTACACTTTGTGTATACTTCCACGGGTGGGAGGAAGTACACTTTGTGTATACTTCCACGGATGGGAGGAAGTACACTTTGTTTATACTTCCACGGGTGGGAGGAAGTACACTTTGTTTATACTTCCACGGGTGGGAGGAAGTACACTTTGTGTATACTTCCACGGGTGGGAGGAAGTACACTTTGTGTATACTTCCACGGATGGGAGGAAGTACACTTTGTTTATACTTCCACGGGTGGGAGGAAGTACACTTTGTTTATACTTCCACGGGTGGGAGGAAGTACACTTTGTTTATACTTCCACGGATGGGAGGAAGTACACTTTGTTTATACTTCCACGGGTGGGAGGAAGTACACTTTGTGTATACTTCCACGGGTGGGAGGAAGTACACTTTGTTTATACTTCCACGGGTGGGAGGAAGTACACTTTGTTTATACTTCCACGGCTGGGAGGAAGTACACTTTGTTTATACTTCCACGGGTGGGAGGAAGTACACTTTGTGTATACTTCCACGGATGGGAGGAAGTACACTTTGTTTATACTTCCACGGGTGGGAGGAAGTACACTTTGTGTATACTTCCACGGGTGGGAGGAAGTACACTTTGTTTATACTTCCACGGGTGGGAGGAAGTACACTTTGTTTATACTTCCACGGGTGGGAGGAAGTACACTTTGTTTATACTTCCACGGGTGGGAGGAAGTACACTTTGTGTATACTTCCACGGGTGGGAGGAAGTACACTTTGTTTATACTTCCACGGGTGGGAGGAAGTACACTTTGTTTATACTTCCACGGGTGGGAGGAAGTACACTTTGTTTATACTTCCACGGGTGGGAGGAAGTACACTTTGTGTATACTTCCACGGGTGGGAGGAAGTACACTTTGTTTATACTTCCACGGGTGGGAGGAAGTACACTTTGTTTATACTTCCACGGGTGGGAGGAAGTACACTTTGTGTATACTTCCACGGGTGGGAGGAAGTACACTTTGTGTATACTTCCACGGATGGGAGGAAGTACACTTTGTTTATACTTCCACGGGTGGGAGGAAGTACACTTTGTTTATACTTCCACGGGTGGGAGGAAGTACACTTTGTGTATACTTCCACGGATGGGAGGAAGTACACTTTGTTTATACTTCCACGGGTGGGAGGAAGTACACTTTGTTTATACTTCCACGGGTGGGAGGAAGTACACTTTGTTTATACTTCCACGGGTGGGAGGAAGTACACTTTGTTTATACTTCCACGGGTGGGAGGAAGTACACTTTGTTTATCCCTTCCACGGGTGGGAGGAAGTACACTTTGTTTATACTTCCACGGGTGGGAGGAAGTACACTTTGTGTATACTTCCACGGGTGGGAGGAAGTTTTTAACTTCCACGGGTGGGAGGAAGTACACTTTGTGTATACTTCCACGGGTGGGAGGAAGTACACTTTGTTTATACTTCCACGGGTGGGAGGAAGTACACTTTGTGTATACTTCCACGGGTGGGAGGAAGTACACTTTGTGTATACTTCCACGGGTGGGAGGAAGTACACTTTGTTTATCCCTTCCACGGGTGGGAGGAAGTACACTTTGTGTATACTTCCACGGGTGGGAGGAAGTACACTTTGTGTATACTTCCACGGGTGGGAGGAAGTACACTTTGTGTATACTTCCACGGGTGGGAGGAAGTACACTTTGTTTATACTTCCACGGGTGGGAGGAAGTACACTTTGTGTATACTTCCACGGGTGGGAGGAAGTACACTTTGTGTATACTTCCACGGGTGGGAGGAAGTACACTTTGTGTATACTTCCACGGGTGGGAGGAAGTACACTTTGTTTATACCTCCACGGGTGGGAGGAAGTACACTTTGTGTATACTTCCACGGGTGGGAGGAAGTACACTTTGTGTATACTTCCACGGGTGGGAGGAAGTACACTTTGTGTATACTTCCACGGGTGGGAGGAAGTACACTTTGTGTATACTTCCACGGGTGGGAGGAAGTACACTTTGTGTATACTTCCACGGATGGGAGGAAGTACACTTTGTGTATACTTCCACGGGTGGGAGGAAGTACACTTTGTGTATACTTCCACGGGTGGGAGGAAGTACACTTTGTGTATACTTCCACGGGTGGGAGGAAGTACACTTTGTGTATACTTCCACGGGTGGGAGGAAGTACACTTTGTGTATACTTCCACGGGTGGGAGGAAGTACACTTTGTGTATACTTCCAGGGGTGGGAGGAAGTACAGTGTATACTTCCACGGGTGGGAGGAAGTACCACCTTTTGGGGGTAAAAAAACTTCCACCGTGAGAAGACACTTTGTTTTTTAAAACTTTCCAAAACCTTGAGGTTTACACTTTTGTGTATGTGTATGTTTTTGTTGTGTATGTGTATGTGTATGTGTATGTGTATGTGTATGTGTATGTGTATGTGTATGTGTATGTTTTATTTTATTTTATTTTATGTTTTGTGTATGTTTTTTATTTTATTTTATGTGTATGTGTATGTGTATGTGTATGTGTATGTGTATGTGTTTTTATGTGTATGTGTATGTGTATGTTTTTTTATGTGTATGTGTATGTGTTGTGTATTTTATGTGTATGTGTATGTGTATGTGTATGTGTATGTTTTGTGTATGTGTATGTGTATGTGTATGTGTTGTTTTTGTGTTGTGTAGATTATGTGTATTGTATTTTTGTGTATGTATGTGTATGTGTATGTGTATGTTATGATTTATGTATTTATGTATCATGTTATGTTATGTATGTGTATTTTACATGTATGTGTATGTGTATGTGTATGTGTATGAATGTGTATGTGTATTGTATGATGTATGCATGTATGCATGTATGCATGTATGCATTTATGTGTAGTATGCATGTATGCATGTATGCTTTATGCATGTATGCATGTATGCATGTATGCATGTATGCTTACATGTATAAATGTATGCATGTATGCTTTGTATAGTATGATTTGATATCACGTATGCAGTATGCAGTATGCAGTATGATTTTGCAGTATGATGCAGTATGCAGTATCCCTCCCCTATGCGTATGCTATGCAAAACAATCACTACAGTAAAAAAGTATACGTATGCACGATGACGTATGCACGTATGCACTATGCACTATGCACGTATGCATTGCCGTATCACTTATGCACGTTGCACGTAGCAGGTTGCACGTATGTATGCACGTATGCACGTATGCACGTATGCACGTATGCAGGTATGCAGGTATGCAGGTATGCACGTATGCACGTATGCACGTAGCACGTATGCAGTATGCATGTATGCAGTATGCACGTATGCAGTATGCACGTATGCAGTATGCAGTATGCATGTATGCATTTATGCAGTATGCAGTATGCATGTATGTTTATGCATGTATGCATGTATGCATGTATGCATGTATGCATGTATGCATTTATGCTGATGCATGTATGATTATATGTATGTGTATGATTATGCATTATGCATGATGCATGTTGATTAGATTATCATGTATCATGTATGATGATGCATGTATGCATTATGCATGTATGCATGTATGCTTTATGTATTATGTAGTTTTTTATGTATGATTTTTATTTATTTTTTTCAATTATATTTTAAAAAAATATTATATATATATTTTTTAAATTATTAATATATATATATATATATATATATATATATATATATATAAATTTTTAGTGTATGCTCTATTGGTTTTTAAAAAGTAATACGCCATTTTCAAGCAATGCCCGCCCGGGACTACTCACAAAACTTTGTGGGTTTAAAAACCTTGAATGGGAGGAAAATTTTTGGGGGATCCTGTATATATATATATATATATAAAATATATATATATATATATATATATATGTATATATAAAATATATATATACATATATATATATAAATAAAATATATATATATATATAATATATATTATATATATATATATATATATATATATTTTATATATATATATATATATATATATATATTTATATATATTTTTGTTTTTTGGGAAATACAGAAAAGAATATTACACCTTCAATCTTTTCCAAAGAAATGTGAGTTGTACCATTTTGTGTGTTGTTTAGAGGATGCTGTGAAGAAAACAGTCTCTCATTTTCAGCAAGACAAAAATAACCCACGAATGTTATATTCATATAAAAATGAGTTCAAATTTAAAAGACATGTTTTAAATTTAAAAAAAAATATTTATTAAAATATAAGTCGAGGCTATAATAAAATAACAACGGTAAAACTGGTTTCATTAAGTCGCCGCATAGTGGCGCTGTCGTACATGTCCGCTACTTACATCTGTCACAAACGGAAATAAAATACCGAATTGCAATAAACCAAAAATACGTTTTCGTAGGA
>JAODUO010000857.1:195000-196653 GCA_025642075.2 Ridgeia piscesae | reverse complement strand
TGGCGGGCATCAGGGCCCTGTCAGGGGTGTGTGAAATTGTGAATCGAGGTGATTGTTAGATAAAGCTGTATACGGTTCTCGGCTAGCTCCCCAGTGGCGTAGCCGGGGGGGCATGCCCCCTACCCCGGAAAATTAGGATGGCATGGAACTGACGACCAGTACGTAACTGGTTGCTTGATTCATAGAGTGATAAAGGGGTGCCTGTGAATGACTCCCTTGCAGTCCTACCATATGGCAAAAATCATAATTCAAAAATACCCAAAGCATGGGCGTCGATCGGCCTGAGGGGACAGCATAGGAAATGTGCCCCCACCTTTACAGTTTAGAAAATAATGTACGGGCATATAACGAGACTGATCAGTTCCTCTCTTAAAAACCCTACATAGGTCTAGTAATAAAATTAATATACTCAGATAAACTTTCCACCACCCAGTGGAAAATCACTAGATAAATTGCATGGTTGGCCACAGCGGGCAACTTGATCTTAGTCCAATAAATATTCGCCGGGCTCTATCATGTTGCGCCCTTTTGTACTGGCCATCAAGCACATTAGAGATGATTAATTTGTGGTTGCTCTGTCACTGATTCCTCTTGGATCGCAGCCGATTCGCCCTGGTGGATGCTTATCGCCTACGGCTGAACCAGCGGATTCCTGCACTTTGTATAATTTTATCTCATTTGAGTGATGACAAATTTCTTTGCCAAACGGCGGGATTGGGAAGTCCTACACAGGTACCCCTGTAACCTCTGCATCTTGTCACTCTATGAATCAGGCATGCATTTATGCGTCTGAAGTATACCCTCCAAATGTTCAGTGATGGGGCAGGCCATGGCCCCTGTTCAAATACATGTAGCCAACATAACTATTTTAAATAACATACCATGAAGGCCATATACACACGCACACGCACACGCACACGCACACGCACACGCACACGCACACGCACACGCACACGCACACGCACACGCACACGCACACGCACACGCACACGCACACGCACACGCACACGGTGGTGGTGGTGGTGGTGGTGGTGGTGGTGGTGGTGGTGGTGGTGGTGGTGGTGTGGTGGTGGTGGTGATGGTGGTGGTGGTGGTGGTGGTGGTGGTGATGGTGGTGATGGTGGTGGTGATGGTGGTGGTGGTGATGGTGATGGTGGTGGTGATGGTGGTGGTGGTGGTGGTGGTGGTGGTGGTGGTGATGGTGATGGTGATGGTGGTGGTGGTGGTGGTGGTGATGGTGGTGGTGGTGGTGGTGGTGATGGTGGTGGTGGTGGTGGTGGTGGTGATGGTGGTGGTGGTGATGGTGATGGTGGTGGTGGTGATGGTGGTGGTGATGGTGGTGATGGTGGTGGTGGTGGTGGTGGTGGTGATGGTGATGGTGGTGGTGGTGGTGTGGTGGTGATGGTGGTGGTGGTGGGTGGTGGTGGTGTGGTGGTGGTGGTGGTGGTGGTGGTGGTGGTGGTGGTGGTGATGGTGGTGGTGGTGGTGATGGTGGTGGTGGTGTGGTGGTGGTGGTGGTGGTGATGGTGATGGTGATGGTGATGGTGATGGTGATGGTGGTGGTGGTGGTGGTGGTGATGGTGGTGGTGGTGGTGGTGGTGGTGGTGGTGGTGGTGGTGGTGGTGGTGGTGTGGTGGTGGTGGTGGTGGTGGT
>JAODUO010000857.1:85000-185000 GCA_025642075.2 Ridgeia piscesae | reverse complement strand
GGAATATTCATCTTTACCTACAGATTTTTGCTGTTGCTTTATAAATAAAAATGGTCAAACCTACTGTTTAGTGTTATAGTGTTGGAAAAAAATTATGTTGTAACTTTATTTCCTGTGACTTTTTCCTTGGCACACTTTGACTTTATTTCCACATTAATTTTCTGTTACATTCTTTCATCCGTTAATTTTTTATTTCTGCATTCGTTCCTGAATCGTGTTCAACATGTTCTCATTTTAACCCGATTGAAGAGAGCAAAGTGTAAACTGTTTCGAGCAGACCTAGTGATTGGATACTCGCTACATCAATACCGTCTTCACGAACAAAGACTTGGCTGTTATCACGATGTCTTTCTGTTATAGCTATACCCCACTTTATAGCTATTTCCCGCTATAAGTACATTTTATTCCCGTTCTAGTTTGTCATTAAGTTTGACTACTGAAGGTAAATGGCTTTGAAATACAAGATTATAGAGTTATCTTTGTACATAAATTTCGGGAAATGCATAACCTAGAGAGCTATTTCAGTTCGTGTTCAGACTACGCGCGTGCGACTTAATCTCGTCATTTCTAATTCCAATCGGGCGACATACTCCACTATTCTGTCAACTGCTGGTGTTTAACGACTAACAACATTTTGTATCTGTTGCACACAGACGATCAGACGTAACATGGGCCCGGGCCAGTACGTCCCCCCAAGCATCCCCTGTCCGGACGGCCTCGCCCGACCGTCCGCCTACGTCTACAGGCCTCACGCCGGCCCGCCCACGGTACCCGCGCCCCTCCAGCTCGACCCGCCGCCCGACCCGTGTGTGCCGCCCGGACCTCGCATCCACGACTACCGGGTCGTCATGCACGCCGTCGACGTAAGCCCGTGTCTACAGCTACGTGTTCCCACCAACCAACCGTTTTGTGTTGACGCGCCTCTAAGCTCGGATTCCAAGGATTTAGTCGCGACATGAGTTATAATATTACTATTATTGTATTGTTATTGTTATTACGTGTATGATTGTATTTGTCTATTATTAGTAATATTATTGGTGTTTTTATTAATATCTTTGTATATGTACTTGTGCTTGTGTTTGTGCTTGTGCTTGTGTTTGTGCTTGTGCTTGTGCTTGTGCTTGTGCTTGTGCTTGTGCTTGTGCTTGTGCTTGTGCTTGTGCTTGTGCTTGTGCTTGTGCTTGTACTTGTACTTGTACTTGTACTTATATTTATACTTATACCTGTATATTTACCTGTACCTGTACCTGTACCTGTACCTGTACCTGTACCTGTATCTGTACATGTACCTGTACCTGTACCTGTACCTGTACCTGTACCTGTACCTGTACCTGTACCTGTACCTGTACCTGTACCTGTACCTGTACCTGTACCTGTACCTGTACCTGTACCTGTACCTGTACCTGTACCTGTATTGATATTTTTATTTATTACTATTTTTATTAGTATTATACCGGTTCCATTCACTTTGAAGAAACGATTTGAGTTGGAATACAGTGAAATTGATAACTGCAACGTTATATCTAAAGTACGGCATACGACAGTGTTGGTATATTTTGTGACCTTTCTGTATTGATCATAAATGGTATTGTTTTGTCATACCTTGTGGCATAGTATAACAAAGTAGTCTTACCATGATGTTCCACCACCACCACCAGCACAATCACGACGACGACCACCACCACCACAACCACCACCACCACCACCACCACCACCACCACCACCACCACCACCACCACCCACCACCACCACCACCACCACCACCACCCCACCACCATCCACCACCACCACCACCACCACCACCACACACCACCACCACCACCACCACCACCACCACCACCACCACCACCACCACCACCACCACCACCACCACCACCACCACACCACCAACCACCACCACCACCACCACCACCACCACCACCACCACCACCACCACCACCACCACCACCACCACCACCACCACCACCACCACCACCACACCACCACCACCACCACCACCACCACCACCACCACACCACCACCACCACCACCACCACCACCACCACCACCACCACCACCACACCACCATCACCACCACTACCACACCACACCACCACCACCACCACCACCACCACCACCACCACCACCACCACCACCACCACCACCACCACCACCACCACCACACCACCACCACCACCACCACCACCACCACCACCACCACCACCACCACCACCACCACCACCACCACCACACCACCACCACCACCACCACCACCACCACCACCACACGCACCACCACCACCACCACACACCACACCACCACCACACCATCACCACCACCACCACCACCACCACCACCACCACCACCACCACCACCACCACCACCACCACCACCACCACCACCACCACCACCACCACCACCACCACACCACCACCACCACCACCACCACCACACCACCACCACCACCACCACCACCACCACACCACACACCACCACCACCCACCACCACCACCACCACCACCACCACCACCACCACCACCACCACCACCACCACCATCACCACCATCACCACCACCATCACCACCACCACCACCACCACCACCACCACCACCACCACCACCACCACCACCACCACCACCACCACCACCACCACCACCACCACCACCACCACTACCCACCACCACCACCACCACCACCACCACCACCACCACCACCACCACCACCACCACCACCACCACCACCACCACCACCACCACCACACCACCATCACCATCACCACCACCACCACCACCACCACCACCATCACCACCACCACCACCACCACCACCACCACCACCATCACCACCACCACCACCACCATCACCACCACCACCACCACCACCACCATCACCACCATCACCATCACCACCACCACCACCACCACCACCATCATCACCACCACCACCACCACCACCACCACCATCACCACCACCACCACCACCACCACCACCACCACCACCACACCACCACCACCACCACCACACCACCATCACCACCACTCACCACCATCACCACCATCACCACCATCACCACCACCACCACCACCACCACCACCACCACCACCACCACCACCACCACCACCACCACCACCACCACCACCACCACCACCACCACCACCACCACCACCACCACCACCACCACCACCACCACCACCACCACCACCACCACCACCACCACCACCACCACCACCACCACCACCACCACCACCACCACCACCACCACCACCACCACCACCACCACCACCACCACCACCACCATCAAAACCACCATCACAACAGGGCAACAACAACCATTGCCAATATAATTATCAAACACACCAGCACCATTATTATCATCATACGACGTGTGTACATCTGTCGTTAGCCGCTACCCGTGCCTCCTGTTCGCAGGCGTACGACGAGCGCGACCTGCCCCAGTTCGACCCGCCCGAACCAAAGGTGCACACGGAGCGCCCCTACTGGGCGCCCTGCCAACCGTGCTCCTGGCAACCGAAGCCCAAGTACTCGTGCGGCCCCCTGTTGGCCCAGAAACCCTACCCGGTCTGTCGGCCGCGGGCCTGCTGGTCCAGCAGATTCCCCATCAGCTGTGAGGATCCTCCCTACAAGCGGGCATGGGATCCCCCTAAGTCGTATATATAGCAGTACTCTCTCGGTTCCGAACGTATCACGTGACATTTCAACGGCGTCCCATTGGTTCGCAACAACTGACGCGGAGATGGCGCGTTCGAGATAACGTAGATGTAAGAAGAAATGGCGCGTTCGAAGACCAGGCGGATTGTTATATTATCGCGAAAGGGGCATTCTAGTGGTGGTCAGTCCACGCTCCGTCCGCTGACCGTTAATTCAGGTTTCGCCGCTCGCTTCGACATTGTCATCACGATGGACTTTAGTGTATGATCGTGCATGTTGACTCGACGTTTTAGAAAGACTTTCAGCGGCACGTGAACATAACGCGAAAATAAATACAAATTAATACATCATTGTGTCTTGTCTTTACCGAAGTTTTCTATTTTGTGTAAAATGGCGTGTGAAGCAGTTAAGATATTCTGCGACGACGACGTTCTGAGCCGTTAGCTGAGGTGAGATACATACGTATTGTTCCACTGGTGGAAAATAGTTCCCCTGGCATAGATCCCATGGGGTATTTGGGCAACGGTGTGGTGTCACTCAGTGTCAAGGGGCGCATTTGCATGTGTTGTAAATGCGAGGTTAGATAGCCGAGAGCCCCAAACATAAGGTGCAGTTGACATTTGTGGGAGCCTGACACGGGGGGGGGGGCGTTGAGCTTTCTGGAGAACCTCAGAGAGGGATGCAGTTGTTTTATCTGGAGAACGACTTGTTTGGGGAACTGTCACACCTAATACTTTGGGGGGAGGGTGGAAGTGTATTTAGCTATCTCCAATTGGAAGTAAATTTGGGTAATATTTGACGTTTTCCGTGGCGCCTAAAGCGGGAACAGTTGGATGTGTCTGGTGTACACATGTTCCGAAGTCCGACACCGAAGTTAAACAAAATGCAAAAGAGGACACTACACGTGTTAGCGCATGTCATAGCAATGTACTAATAATTCGCCAGTTTGCATAACACCTGCTTAAAGATGACACTGTAAGCCAGTTGGCATAACACCTGCTTAAAGATGACACTGTAAGCCAGTTGGCATAACACCTGCTTAAAGATGACACTGTAAGCCAGTTGGCTTGAGACCATCGCGGACGTCACTAAGAACTCTGATTTGTTCCAACATAACAACTCTTTTTAAGCAGTAAGCTCGACTCTAAAGAGCAAACTCGGGCTTGTGAGGAATTTGGGCAGCGGTGAGGAATGGTACTGGATCGGGGAACCAGAGTGACACGTATTAGAGTCCTACCTTGGTTAGTCCACACAGCGTGGGTTCTGGCTGCGATATCTAATGTACTTCTTACTCCGAATCACACCAAGGCTTGGGGCCGACCCATCGTCAGTAAGTCGAAGGTCACTCTCCTCGCCCGCCTCTGTCTCAGCTGTCTATGGTGCTCGGCGATGACACTAGTGTGGATTGTCTCCTTGTGTTCCAATCGTCGGTGAGAGGTGAGTCCAACTAGAGTAGCACAGGCTTGTCGCAGTCGTCACATAAGCCGCTAGGTGCCGAAGTACCCTGAAGGCCATGCCGAAGACCGTATGGGTATTTTGATATCATTTTTGTGTCTACATATACCTTTCACTTTATGTATGTCCCGCCTCCATTGTTATGGGTCTCGAGCAGTGACCTCGCCTGTATCTACAGGGATGTAGAGCAATACGCCGGAAGCTACCGCGCGCGCACCGCGGCGGCGAGAACAATCGCCGTCACGTGACCGGGCGTCACGTGACACTGACCGGGAAGATGGCGACGCTGCAGAACGTGCGGGAAGCCGAGTGCCAGTATCGGGAGCGGAACGCCTACCTCGACCCGTACCGCATCCCGATCGCGCCGCACAAGATCCTGCGCTCGCAATTCCCGCCCTGCAGCGTCTGCTTCCCACAGCGCCTCGTCGGGGCGAGGGAGCTGCCGGCCGTGTGCCAGTGCGGCTCGAAGTCGAAGCGGGAGGCACTGCAGTACGCCACCAGCTACTCGCCCGACCCGCAGGAGATCCTGCCCAGCGACGACCACATCAAGGTGAGCGGTGGACACGAGCACTGTTGGGTGTGTCCGTTTCACAAGTTGACGTTTTGTCAGATTATAAGGGAAGTGTACTTGAGAAAAATCTTAACGTTTTACACAGTCACTGCAATCATGTCACCGATATGCTGGTCAAATTTCGTCAAAGTCACGTCTCGATAAAACCTTCAGTGTCACCGCGAAAAATGTTCACCGGAATCCCCGTCCCCTTTCTACCGATGACATGTTCCGATACAGCGGAGTGGTTTGTTTCGATTTATTTAGCCATTTCCAGCATTCGCCAGCGTGTAATTAGCTGACTGGTCTGTATGTATAGCGGTCACAATGTTATGAGGTCTCGGTGAACGAGCTAGCCGTGTTCCACAACACTATAGGGCGTGAAAGTCTCGCGCGCGAAAACGAGGCTGGGGGCAGTTGGGGGCAGGAGGTCCATATACTCTATGTTAACATATAGGACTTTGTTTTGTTGTTGGTCGTAATAATCGAACTGTTCCGAAATAGCGTATTTCAGTTATATTGTCCGAAAGATTATTACAAGCAGAAGCAGTGGAACACTTTGCCGGTGACAATGATCACGAAAATCATGAATATTTTAATCGATTATTATGGTGGTTGCCATGGCAATAGCGGCAAGTACATGTGTTTGGCGATCTTGACTAATAATGAAGAGTGCCAGTTTTCGCGCAGTACAACCTGTTTGGGCCAAACGTATACATGTGTTATGATTATGTGCATTTAGACAACTTGTCAGATATAAGTGCTTATCGAAACCACAACGTACAGCAATGTAAGACACATACGGTCTAACATCGGGTCTATTATCTGCACAACGTAAATTGCTGTGTCTATGATAGTGTGATAAACTCAACATTAAATCGGACACTTAAGATAAGAAACGTATAACACAAGATGTTTATGACCTGATATTCCTAGTATTCATCAGTCGGAAGCTACAACTGTCATCCATCGTTAGAATATTATTCTTGTGTCCAGGCCCCGATTAGTCTCGCTTAGTCCCCAATAAGCTCCAGTCCCGCGGAGTCACGTTATGTATCGTGACCCACTTGCAGGCCCTATTGCCAAGCCGACCTTTCTATGCTGGCACTGAGGGTGGCCAAAGGCCACTAACAGGGTGCTTGTCGTCCTCAACGGTTCTCTTACGTCCCAAATTGAGATCTCACAGTCACCAGGGTTACACAATCGTCATTGTTGAGAGCCAGGTGTTTACACCAACCATATTGAATCATGCATACAAGTGAACGACCTAATTGTACTTTACTAACATTGAACGAGTTATGCTGAAGCTCCGGCTTAACCCGTCACATATTAATTTTGTTCTCGCATCGGTGTTCGTGGTTAGGAGGAGGTGACGTAGCCTAGTGGTGATAATGGTTGTGGTCAATGACGTGTTCTGCTTCCGGGACGGTGTGTTAGCGAGTGTGTAATTGAATGACGTCACTGTTGACAGGCGTTGCCCCGGGACCTGGAGGAACTATACCGGTCGGTTCCATCCTGCAACCCTCCCCCTCCAAAAGACCCCAATCTGCCCGTCAACTTCCACTACAAGCCGCCCGATGTAAGTGCAAGCACTCATGGCGGGAGCCACACAAGTAATCAATATCACCACACACACACACACACACACACACACACACACACACACACACACACACACCACGCACACACCACCACACACACACACACACACGCACGCACGCACGCACGCACGCACGCACGCACGCACGCACGCACGCACGCACGCACACACACACACACACACACACACACACACACACACACACACACACACACGTCAATGCGACTGGCTGTAAAAATTTAAATCTTGACAATACGTAGAAATCACATGAAAGTTATGTACATAACAAATTTAAAAGAATGATACATGCGACGAGCAGAATCTAATATTGTAACTGGTGGCCAGAGACGTTTAGGTAAAAATTGAATGACGCGTGAAACGCTCTGTATATCCACACGCATTATATATCACGTATATAAGGACTCAACCTTTACTTTGTCGTCCATGGTTGACGACCATGCTATAAGGATCTCTCTCCAGGCGAGCTCACAACAACGCCACCCCGTCCATGCTATTTGGACAGTCCAGAAGGTACTGTCTCTTGAAATAAGATGAGACCATGTATATCTGAGATACAGGCGACAGTGGACGACAGGGAGATCTGGGGAAGATATATCATGAAACAGACAACACATGGGAGTGGAATGTCGAACCAGGATCGATGGACCCCTGAATATTTGTCAACAACATACCACCCCTTGTCTTCCGATGTCGTGTCGTGCTGAAACTCTGGCTCAGCCGGTCTTGCCAATCTCTCTGTTGCACTGAAATTATACCAATCACCTGCTCAACTTCCACACACAAAAGAAACACGAGGAACAAAGTATAACTAAGTAATCGCCTACCAAGCCGACTCGCTTTTTTCTACGTTCATTGGTTTCCTTAAGCCTTCACCTTCCGTAGTCTCAGTGAGTCTGATCCAGTGTTCTGTGGCGTTGTCTCGTGCAGGAGATGCTGCGCCCTCTACGGAAGGAGCCGGAACTGTTCTACGACCTAGAACACATCTTCGACGACGAAATGCAGCCGAGTCAATACGACCGTATACACGTCAGTGGCGTAAGTACTGGGCCACTCTATGGGAGGGGGGCATGGACGGAGGGAGGGAGGGTGTGAGTGAATGAGTGAGTGAGTGAGTGAATGAATGAGTGAGTGAGTGAGTGAGTGAGTGAATGAGTGAGTGAGTGAGTGAGTGAATGAGTGAGTGAGTGAGTGAGTGAGTGAGTGAGAGAGTGAGTGAGGTAGGGAACGACGGAGGGAGGGAGGGATAGAGGGAGGGAGTGAGGGAGAGAGTGGGAGAGGGGGAAGGAGGGAGGGAGGGAGGGAGGGGGAGGGGGAGGGGAGGAAGCGAGCGAAAGAGCGAAGGGAGGAAGGGAGCGAGGGATGGAGAGGGAAGGAGGGAGAGAGGAGTGAGGAGGTAGGGAGGGAGAGAGGAAGGGTGGAGGAGCGAAAGAGAGAGCGCGCGAGCAGCGAGAGAGAGAGAGAGAGAGAGAGAGAGAGAGAGAGAGAGAGAGAGAGAGCGAGCCAGCGTGTATGTGCGTGTATGTGCGAGTATGTGCGTGTATGTGCGTGTATGTGCGTGTATGTGCGAAAATACGTGTGAGCGTACACTCATACCTTCATGCCGTGTGTACAACGTCATCTGTGAGAACGACTATACAAGGGCCTACACGCGTGCATGCTGATTTACAACCATGTGTGTCTAACACCGAACAACCAACATCTCGTCCTCGTCTCCCGTCCCCAGCTCCACAGTCAGCCGATGGGGCCGAAGTGCCGCTGCAGCCAGCCGCTCTACCACACGTTCGAGTCCCGCCTCAAGCCGGCCCGGGTGTTCCCCAACGCGATCAACGGCCGCTCCGAGGCTCTCTCCCGCGTCGGCGCCGGAGAACCAATCCCTCCACCTCCCCTCATCGAGTGCCGGGCCGAGAACTCCATCAACAAGTTTCCCATGGACTTCCAGATGACGCCGTTCGAGTCGAACCGGGGATATCCAGAGAGACTCATCGACTTCCCTCCTAAGGATGCGCGCCTCAATCGCTGGCGGCACACGTGATGATGCCACGTGGTTGTGTCACGTGGTGCTATCACGTGATAAAGAGAGTTATCTGTTATTCTCAGAATGACCAATGGAAGTTGTCAGTTGTCCTTTATATGTAACGTTGCTACCATATGACACAAGAGAAGCGAATAAATATATATATTACAAGACTGTTGTGTCCTTGGCTGTATTTGGCGCTTGAAGATTTCGCGTAAACAATAACTATAATTAATAATAGTAATATTGAAAAAAATAGTTTAAACGCGACATTGTCATAGAGAACAATCACTAAACAAACGGGTCAATATTCTGACGTCATAGTGTTGACAATATTATCATCAGAGAAAGACACCGCAGACGTCTGCAGGATAGGTTTCAGAAACTGGTGTAAAACCTTTACCTACTGGAGTGTCGAAATGTCACTTGTGGTTGACGCAATGACGTGTGCTAGTTGAGGTCCGCAAAGTGTGGTTCAACGTAGTATTCTATAGTCGTGAACGTCTCGTCAGTTCTCTTAGTTCTAGGAGAATTGCTCAAAATACAGATTATATTGAAAAACTTACTTCGACATGTGGGTACTTTCTGCCCGTTACGCCCTCTGGTGTGTCTGGCAGCGACAACATTCCTCCACATCTGCCTGTCTCCGTCGAGTCGCTGTATGGTGCCCCATCTGTGGTTCATTTCCTCGGTTCCGTCTCCACATGAGCGGTCTGTGTTGTCCGTGGACGACCAGCTTCCCCTTCCGCTTCCCTTTGGCCTCCACCAAACAGAGGTTTTGTTATGGCATCTGCAACCATGCGAAGGCCGCCCAAGGCATCCTGCGTATTGTTTGAGTAATGGTGGACACATCTTCTTCACGACACTGGGCAAGCGACTCCATCTTGGATATGGTTCTTGGCAAGAAGATTCAGGGTGTTGTTCTGAGGCAGGTCATGTGAAATGTGGACAGTCTGAGAGCAATGTTGACAGCTTGTTGTTGTCCTTGTACACTTCGCTCATAAACGTTCCATCCATAAACAGATTTCGTTCTTACAAATAAGGAGCGATTTAAAAATCCGATCATCCATCGTCCTAACACCATTGACACTTCCGGTGACACATCATTGACCGTGACGTGTTCCATGCTTGATATTGACAACTTTCAAGAAAACTAGATCATTGTTAAGGTGCACAAGCGTAGCTCTATGATTACCGAAATATTGTTATTGGGTCGAATCGTCGATTATTAGCAGTGTAGGCCGGGGTAAGATTAGTTAGTTTATGGGCTCAGTTAACGTTTGTGAAGCAAATTATGTATAGCGACATCACGACACAATACCGGCGTTACGGTAATCACAAAGCTACGCAAAGCGGGCGAGGTGAAGGAACGTTTGGCGGCTGTAACAGATCCTTTTCGTGGTTAGGTAAGACAGTAAAAGATCGGGGTTTCTTTCGGTGGACAAATTCAGTGGGGATAACATCTTCTTTCAAGAGTCGTCGTCGTTCAGTGAACTCCAAAAAATAATCTATGCTCCAAATCAGTCTTGATGTATGCAGTCCACGGTAACATTGTCATCGTTTGGTTGCAGTTGAATTTATCCATCGTGTGGTCTCTAGACTCTGCACAGTGTTGTGCAGCCATTTCATTGCCAACTCACGCATCGCAGAACATTTTATTTGCATTTGGAATCTGGAAGTATCTCTTTCGTTTCTCAGCGTGTTGCTTCTCCTGCTGTGTTTGTACTCAGAAATTTTGCTAATGGTAGATTTATAATCTAAGCAACTTAAACTAAGTCGATGCGCTGCTTTTACTCATTAAGCACCGCCTGCATCGCTGGGCGGCGGGCGGGCGGGCGGGCGGGCGGGCGGGCGGGCGGGCGGGCGGGCGGGCGGGCGGGCGGGCGGGCGGGCGGGCGGGCGGGCGGGCGGACGACGGACGACGGACGGACGGACGGACGGACGGACGGACGGACGGACGGACGGACGGACGGACGGACGGACGGACGGACGACGGACGGACGGACGGACGGACGGACGGACGGACGGACGGACGGACGGACGGACGGACGGACGGACGGACGGACGGACGGACGGACGGACGGACGGACGGACGGACGGACGGACGGACGGACGGACGGACGGACGGACGGACGGACGGACGGACGGACGGACGGACGGACGGACGGACGGACGGACGGACGGACGACGACGGACGGACGGACGGACGGACGGACGGACGACGACGGACGGACGGACGGACGGACGGACGGACGGACGGACGGACGGACGGACGGACGGACGGACGGACGACGGACGGACGGACGGGACGGACGGACGACGACGACGGACGGACGGACGACGACGGACGGACGGACGGACGACGGACGGACGGACGGACGGACAGGACGGACGGACGGACGACGGACGGACGGACGACGGACGGACGGACGGACGGACGGACGGACGGACGGACGGACGGACGGACGGACGGACGGACGGACGGACGGACGGACGGACGGACGGACGGACGGACGGACGGACGGACGGACGGACGGACGGAATGACGGAATGACGAATGACGGAATGACGGAATGACGGAATGACGGAATGACGGAATGACTGAATGACTGAATGACTGAATGACTGAATGACTGAATGACTGAATGACTGACTGAGTGACTGAGTGACTGACTGAGTGACTGAGTGACTGACTGAGTGACTGAGTGACTGACTGACTGACTGACTGACTGACTGACTGACTGACTGACGACGGACGGACGGACGGACTGACTGACTGACTGACTGACTGACTGACTGACTGACTGACTGACTGACTGACTGACTGACTGACTGACTGACTGACTGACTGACTGACTGACTGACTGACTGACTGACTATGACTGACTGACTGACTGACTGACTGACTGACTGACTGACTGACTGACTGACTGACGACTGACTGACTGACTGACTGACTGACTGACTGACTGACTGACTGACTGACTGACTGACTGACTGACTGACTGACTGACTGACTGACTGACTGACTGACTGACTGACTGACTGACTGACTGACTGACTGACTGACTGACTGACTGACTGACTGACTGACTGACTGACTGACTGACTGACTGGCTGACAGGAATACATCTAGTTTATTTTTGGACACACTACAAATGCAGGGGCGACGAACTTAGCAGTAAGGCTATTGACCCAGAACAATCGTAACGTTCTCAAACATTGGATACAATTTAATCAGCCACTCCGTGACATAACCAAACAATTACGTCACAGTCCCACTACGGCTTCTAATCACGAATAGAACAAGTTGTAGAGCTTGAACAATTAATGTCGTCTCTTCCGTTGTCGTCTGAAACCACATAAGTACATGCATCATTAATAATCAACACCCCCTAGACGTTCTGTAATACTTTTTTATGTCGATCCGGTCAAGCGCTGACCATAACTAAAATGTTCTGAGGTACCGGGCACGCGAGATCGTGCAAACTGGGTCAACAACGTGCTGCCATCTAGTGTGAATATTTCTCTGTAGTTTATCGTCTGCTTACGATGTACTTTCCGATGCTGTGATTTTTTTATAGATAAAATCAAGCTTTAGTGTGTTGAATTCTACTGACTACAATGTGCCTAGCTAAATATATACACGATTCTAAACGTCGAAACATTGTGTGAGATCGTTCCTTTATGTACAAATATAAACATTATTTGGTATTATGCGATATTTTTGTGTTTTCTGCGCAATTTTCCAGGGCATATACTCGCCGCCTCGCAGGTTGCCTGCTGTCATTTTATACGTGTACGCTTATTGGATGGGTCTATGTCGTGTATTAAACTCATTAAACCTTTATCCGCGAACGAATACAACGTGTGACATACAGTGCCGGATTAAACCTTCAGTTCCTCTTAGCGCAGTTCAGGTTTTGAGGGTAGTAAGACTTTGAGGACACCCCCACCCAGCCACCTCACCCAGCCCCCTCTCCCAAACCCCTCTCCCAGACCCCCTGCCTTACGCACGGTATAAATATTAGATTACACCAAACAAATTATGCAAACCTTTTGTGGGGAGTTCCTGGCGGCCGGCGGGTAAACAGATTAATAAATTATCACCTGATATCAAAAACAAACCTGCGTATCACGATGTTCAATGTCAGTGGTGTTCCCACACTTATCCCTCGTCTAGTTTAACTACGCGAAACCAAGGTTTAGTCCAGGATGCTGTACTGTACTGTTTTGTTCTGTTCTGTTCTGTTCTGTATTACACTAAGCTGCATATTAATATTTACCGCGACAATATTAATGAAATCATTGTTGTAATAAAAACACTCACATAACGACATGATTTGCCTAAAAAGAGTTGATCATTGTTGTCACTGTGTCAAGCCTCGACCGACTGTTTTACATTAAAATTTCTGCTACATAGATTTATTTTCACGCCAACATTATTGTTTTATCGGATCATTAATTATAATATTATCCCAGCCAACATCCCAATTCCACCAGCTCTCCCTCGCCCGTAATTATATACAATTATACTGTGTAAACCGCCTCAGTGGCCCCATAAATATGCCTACAACATGTCCCATACGTGTGACTCTGATGGCACTACACCCGAACATAGGGGCCTACATATAAAGACCTACAGTGTTTTATAATTTAGATGAGTTTGCGTTTAGCGCCTTAATCCGGCACTGTTGTACGGCACACGTCTTCGCCCGTTGACGAGTTCCCTTCCTGTAAGCAACAATATCGAAACTCAACGTTAACCTACCAATCTCATAAACCTGACGTCACATCCCCATGACGAGCTCATGTAGTGCGCCAACTAAAATATCCCCCATTATCGCCCCGATCGCCGGTTCTCGGTCTCATTCGCACGTGTTCTGCGTTTCAAGAGCGTAAATCAGGAAGGCAAGTATAATATTAACCATAGCCTAAGTGGAATTAATTATGGCTACTCTAGTAGTGTTTTATAGGTGTATGTCAGATATAGGTCAATATTCGTGTAGGAGAATTTGTTTTTCTCGCACACTGTACTCGCACCATGCTGGTGTGAAGCGACTTTGTAGTTTTCTGTTTGTCGAATAACTAAAACACGCGGTGTCTGCCGCCCATCACAGGACGAAACCTATCCCAAAGACAAAAGGAAAAATTAGCCCCTGCCTTTCGACGATGATACCCCAGAAAATAATGCAATCGACATTAACATAAACAACGAAAATAAAGGGCGAAACTAATATAACATGGAATAAAAATAGTATAAAAGATAAAATCAGTTGTGGCATAGCACGATCTAACAAGTGAAGGGACATTTTTAAAACTATTTCAGCAACCCTACGCTCCAATCAGAACCAAGGGATTCATTAATAACATTAGTCACGTGACCTAACGCTAAGTAACTTCATCCGACTTTTATGAGAATATGCCTATTGGTCACGGGTTGGGGTTTGGAAAGTTGCTAGTATCGGCGAAGATTCGAATGCGCTACTGCCGCTACGGAAAGACCTTACACGCCTGATTTACGCTTCTGAAACGCAGATGACAATTGCGTCATATCCGGCCGACAGTGGCACGCCCTGGCGGGCCTAGTACCCAGCGCGTAACCGCGCCACCGGTGGCGCCCCCTAGATGTTCGTGATCCAGTGCAGTTGGTACTGGTTCCACGGAATCTCGCTAGGGAATCCTCGCCGCAGTCGGTGCTGGCCGATCGTGCTTGCGTTGATGGCGGCGCACGGCATCATCTGAGGACACACCACACATTGTATTCGTCCGCCACCACGCTAAATAGTCCTGTATAATAGTATTGGCATTACGCCGTTTGTGTGGATTTCTGGCAGCACTGAATGTTGCACTGAGCTGGTAGAAACTAATTGTTTGTGAAGAGTCCCGCCAGAGCTGTCAACTAATGACATTTGTCAGACAATGACTGGGTGCGTAGGCATACAGGTGTTATTCGGTAAAGAGGTGTCAACATGGCAAATCGCCGGGTGATTATTGCACAAATAAAGGCTTATCAAATTAGATATTGGTTTGTGGGAGAATAAGGTGTGTCAATTTCAAGACTTTTATTCGTGAATGAAAGCCAAATAACTTCAGAAATGTTTAAGAAAATATTACGTGAAACTTAGCATGGAATAAAAACGCCGTTACAATAAAAGTATGGAGGAAACAACTGTGCCACTAAAAGCCCACCTGCTTCGTGTGCACGGTGTTAGGAGCGGGGTTCTCTCGGCGCGGAGGGAAGATTTCGATCTGTGCGTAGCGGGCGCGCTCCGACCGCGGCAGCTCCTCCTTCACCGTGATCTCGTCGCCGCGGTGGATGCCGTAGCTGCGGCTCTCGGCTCGGTCGTCCGTGGGCGGGTCGATCAGGTCGTTACGACTGCCGTAGTTCTGCGCCAGGTGCACCTATGAATACGTTTACTTTGTTTTAGTTCACGCGGAAACCCTTATACAATTGATACATATAAATAAATAAATAAAAAGTGTATATAGAAATTAAATAACGTAATATGTTAGATTAAGCAAAGAAATAGTACATATTTATAGTAGTAGTAGTAGTAGTAGTAGTAGTAGTAATAATAATAATAATAATAATAATAATAATAATAATAATAATAATAATAATAATAATAATAATAATAATAATAATAATAATAATAAAATATATATTGCAATTGATACCTATAGATAGTTTAAAAATGTAATATGTCATCCACAATAGGAAGAACATAAGAATTTTCATCATCATAAGTTTATAATATATATATATATATATATATATAATATAATATACATCATAGCTTTTTTATAATAATTATAATATACATATATACTATAATAACTTATATATATATCTACATACATACATACATACATACATACATATACATACATACATACATACATACATACATACATATTACATACATACATACATATATGTGTGTTGTAAGACCAACTTTCCTTCCTTTCCTCCCGCCCGCCCGCCCTTCCCGTTCCCGCCGCCCGCCCGCCCCCGCCCGCCCGCCCGCCCGCCCGCCCGTCGTCCGTCCGTCCGTCCGTCCGTCCGTCCGTCCGTCCGTCCGTCCGTCCGTCCGTCCGTCCGTCCGTCCGTCCGTCCGTCCGTCCGTCCGGCCTCCGTCCGTCCGTCCGTCCGTCCGTCCGTCCGTCCGTCCGTCCGTCCGCCCCGCCCGCCCGCCGCCCGCCCGCCCGCCCGCCCGCCCGCCCGCCCGCCCGTCCGTCCGTCCGTCCGTCCGTCCGTCCGTCCGTCCATCCGCCCGTCCTACCTGCGTGCGGTGTGATCCCATTTGTAGGCGGTTGTCGTTGTCGATGTCGTTCGTTAACCAGATCACCGGAAGTTCGTCGTCTCTGTAAGGCTGCACGATCTCGCGGTTGGCCATCTGGCGGCAAGCGTCTTGTGTCAACTGCGGGTGTTTCTCGTACGGGCGCCGGTAGTCGAGGCTCGGCAGAAACACGGTCGGCTCGTCGTATAGGCGCCGATCGTACTTCGTCGTGAGCCGATACTTGGGCGGCATATTCCGCGGTACAGTGTCGCGGTAATTATTAATGGTCAGGTGGGACCAGTCTTCGGCCCAAGCCTGCACTCGGCCCGGGTCAGCCAGGTGCGCTATGTTCGGGTTATCGATCGGCATCGACATCACCTTGGCCGGCAGGGGCAGGTTGAAATAGCCGACTTCCGGTTTCGCGATCGGCTCAATGCCTCGCGGCAATGGTTCGTAGGACGGCGGCATGGCGTATGTCTCCGGGGGCCTGCAGCGTCCCCCGTCCTCCTGCGGAAATGTCTTCTCCACCTCCGACTTGCAGTAGTCTCCACCTCGCGCGTACACGCCACACGGGCGACACGACCGCCCGACGTGGAACGGCTCGGCGCCGTAAGGGGGCGCTCGTCGGCAGTCGTCCGTCGGCGCGTAGATGGCTTCCGGTCGGCAAGGCCCGATCTCCCCGGGTCGCATCGGCTGCGAGTTCTCGTCGTAGAACGGCGGAAGACATTCGGGCGCAAATCGGCGCACGTTTCCGGCCGGCCTCCACGCCGACTCCAGCGGCGTCTGGGTGCGAAACTTGAGGTGCGCCTGCGGTGTCGGCATGCACGGGTCCCGGCGCTTGTGACATCCAGGGGGCGCTGTCCGCGGACATGGAGTCTCCTCCGTCGGAATCTTCAGCGGCGGCTCGATTACGTCATCCTGCGGGATGTAGACGGCGTACGGTTCGCTAGGTGGCGGCACGAGCGAGGTGCAGTCCGGAAGCGTGACGAAGCGCGCGCTGGGAATAGTGCATCTCGGTCGCGTGATGCACGACCCGCATACGGGCTTCGGTGGGTCCGAGGGCTGGTAGGGGTGCTCCGTCGGTTGTTCGTCGTCGTACGGGTACAGTTCCGACCATTTCGGTCGTTGGTCGCAGAGTGGCGCTGTCACCTGCGGGTCTTTGAAGTCGACGTAGTTGATGGGTGTCGGCCGGTACTCTCCCAGCAAGCGGGCCTAGTAGCACACTCTTGGATATGTTACGTGGCAAAAGTGGCGGACACGTGAGAAAACGGGTGACCGAGAAAGGAGGGGAGAAATATAGGGAGGGAGGGAGGGAGGGAGGGAGAGAGAGAGAGAGAGAGAGAGAGAGAGAGAGAGAGAGGGGAGAGAGAGAGAGAGAGAGAGAGAGAGAGAGAGAGAGAGAGAGAGAGAGAGAGAGAGAGAGAGAGAGAGAGAGACAGAGACAGAGACAGAGACAGAGACAGAGACAGAGACAGAGACAGAGACATGAGACAGGGACAGGGACAGGGACAGGGACAGGGACAGGGACAGGGACAGAGACAGAGACAGAGAGAGAGAGAGAGAGAGAGAGAGAGAGAGAGAGAGAGAGAGAGAGAGAGAGAGAGAAGAGAGAGAGAGAGAGAGAGAGAGAGAGAGAGAGAGAGAGAGAGAGAGAGAGAGAGAGAGAGAGAGAGAGAGAGAGAGAGAGAGAGAGAGAGAGAGAGAGAGAGAGAGAGAGAAGAAGACAGACAGACAGACAGACAGACAGACAGACAGACAGACAGACAGACAGACAGACAGACAGACAGACAAAGAAGAAGACAGAAGAAGACAGACAGACAGACAGACAGACAGAAGAGAGACAGAGAGAGACAGAAGAGAGACAGAGAGAGAAGAGAGAGAAAAGAGAGACAGAGAGAGAGCAGAGAGAGAGAGACAGAGAGAGAGACAGAGAGAGACAGAGAGAGACAGAGAGAGACAGAGGAGAAGAGAGAGAAGAGAGAGAGAGAGAGGGAGAGACAGACAGACAGACAGACAGACAGACAGACAGACAGACAGACAGACAGACAGACAGACAGACAGACAGACAGACAGACAGACAGACAGACAGACAGACAGACAGACAGACAGACAGACAGACAGACAGACAGACAGACAGACAGACAGACAGACAGAAGACAGACGGAGGAGAGAGAGAGAGAGAGAGGAGAGAGAGAGAGACAGACAGAAGACAGAAGACAGACAGAGACGAGAGACAGAGAGACAAAGAGAGACAGAGAGAGACAGAGAGAGACAGGAGAGAGAGAGAGACAGAGAGAGAAGACAGAGAGAGAGAGAGAGAGAGAGAGAGAGAGAGAGAGAGAGAGAGAGAGAGAGACAGAGAGAGACAGAGAGAGGGGAGAGAGACGAGAGACGAGAGAGACAGAGAGACAGAGAGACAGAGAGACGAGAGAGAGAGAGAGAGAGAGAGAGAGAGAGAGAGAGAGAGAGAGAGAGAGAGAGAGACGAGACAGACAGACAGACAGACAGACAGACAGACAGACAGACAGACAGACAGACAGACAGACAGACAGACAGACAGACAGACAGACAGACAGACAGACAGACAGACAGACAGACAGACAGACAGACAGACAGACAGACAGACAGACAGACAGACGTGAGACAGAATTTTGTCGATGACCTAAGCTCCGTCGTGGAACGAAAAAGGCTGAAGTCGGTAAGTGAGGGTTGGTCACTTGACCACGCTGGAGAACGTACAGAAGGTTTGACAGCTCGTGTGTGCTCACTGCGCACACTTACTGCATCACTTGGTTGGTGAACTGGTATAATACAACAAACACCTACGAGAAGTTTATTTTTCAATACGTTTTACGTTAATGGTTACACCAAGGATGTTTGTTTACACCTTTAACTGACGTAAACGTGTCTCTTTCTTGGTTGACTTTTAAGAGTTTCTAGCATTTGGCCCCTACACGATGCCTCATATATACGCTTTTTATCGGAACGTTACGTTGTTAGTAGCACATGTTCACTATAATTATTGAGATTGCCATTGATTTTCAGAAACTGTGTAGGATAGGCCACGCATACTTGTGTAATGAAAAATCGTGGAAAAGCACTTGTCGTCGAATTTGCGATGCAGAACCCAGATGTGATTTGCTTACGGCCCAGTGGATTGCAGTTAGATCAAACTCGGCGCACGAGTCGGGAGTGCGAAAACCGTGAATAGGGGTGATGAAATATATTGGCCCACTCTGACTACACGGTTTATAGATGCATCACTCAAGACATGTAGTAAATAAGTACATATGTCAGCCTCACTTCCGATTCCGTGTATGAGGAAGATACACATTTAATAACAGTCTGGTTCATGGTATATGTGATAACAAATGTTTAATAACATCCAACATGATACATTGAGATTCAGTTCCTCAGTATTACAGATGCTCATTCGTGAACTCCAGCAGCAATCTTATCGGATAAACACAATTCTTGACGTACAAACAGTAATACACATCTATTCCAGTTGTGGTTGAAAGTACGTTTTTTTCCCCGGAAGTGGCACACGTAGAGTACTTGGCCTCGTAAGTACCGTAGGGCCCTGGGTACAGACTGTACGAGTACTCGTACGAGTCACTCGTACGAGTCACTCGTACGAGTCACTCGTACGAGTCACTCGTACGAGTCACTCCTACGAGTCACTCTACGAGTCACTCATACGAGTCACTCATACGAGTCACTCATACGAGTCACTCCTACGAGTCACTCCTACGAGTCACTCAGTCGAGTCACTCCTACGAGTCACTCATACGAGTCACTCATACGAGTCACTCATCGAGTCACTCGTACGAGTCACTCCTACGAGTCACTCTACGAGTCACTCTACGAGTCACTCATACGAGTCACTCATACGAGTCACTCGTACGAGTCACTCTACGAGTCACTCCTACGAGTCACTCATACGAGTCCACTCAGTACGAGTCACTCATACGAGTCACTCTACGAGTCACTCCTACGAGTCACTCTACGAGTCACTCATACGAGTCACTCGCGAGTCACTCTACGAGTCACTCCTACGAGTCACTCGTACGAGTCACTCCTACGAGTCACTCTACGAGTCACTCATACGAGTCACTCGTACGAGTCACTCCTACGAGTCACTCCTACGATATCATACGAGTCACTCATGCGAGTCACTCGTACGAGTCACTCATACGAGTCACTCGTACGAGTCACTCCTACGAGTCACTCTACGAGTCACTCTACGAGTCACTTTCGTACGAGTCACTCGTACGAGTCACTCGTACGAGTCACTCATACGAGTCACTCATACGAGTCACTCATACGAGTCACTCATACGAGTCACTCATACGAGTCACTCATACGAGTCACTCGTACGAGTCACTCGTACGAGTCACTCGTACGAGTCACTCGTACGAGTCACTCATACGAGTCACTCATACGAGTCACTCGTACGAGTCACTCGTACGAGTCACTCGTACGAGTCACTCGATACCTGAGTCACTCGTACGAGTCACTCGTACGAGTCCTCATACGAGTCACTCATACGAGTCACTCATACGAGTCACTCGTACGAGTCACTCATACGAGTCACTCGTACGAGTCACTCGTACGAGTGACTCATACGAGTGACTCGTACGAGTCACAGGTACGAGCACTCCCCTTTACCGTAAAACTGTGAAATATGGCGTTGAACTCTTCAATCGTAAAACCAATATCATCTCTTCTCAAGTCGTCGGATGTTTACCTACTCTGGCCAGTACTCACCTGGTCGCCCTGCATTTCTGTCACGTGATCGTTAATTTGTTCACGCCATTGCTACGAACACAGACAAAAATCGTTGTACGAACACAGTCAATATTCGTTCGTGTCATTTCGTATTGTGTTCATTATTTTATGCTGTAGATACGAGCACGAAACATTAGCACACTGTTTGTTAGAACGCGGATTTGAACGTGTGTGGACCCCCAGTGTCTACGCGAACTGTTTGTATGCATTTTACATAGTGTTCAATGTGATACAAACTTCGGTTAATACTTGCACAATTAATATCATAAATACTACGCAAAAGTAAGTAAACGTCTATTATTCTGTCAACGTATTGACAATATGTCTAAGTGTCAGATCGATGGCAACGCAATTAGACAGGACTGAAATACATCTATCTCCAAAATCAAGTCGTTCTGGACACCTGTTCCACGTGACCCGTGTATACAAGAGCAAATGCACAGCGTACCTCATGTGGGTTCCTGTTCTCGATGTAGTAGTCTGGATATTTCCAGGGATCCGGGTATTCTTCGTTTTTTTCCCACGGGTGACCCGCTGGCCAGTTTCCCTTAGACAATTTTAGCGCCGAGCGCACGCACTTATTGTGAAACGCCATTTCTGTAATTTTAGCGGTAGTATAATACGGACGCGTTAGCGACGACGTCACTGTGACGTAATGAAAACCGAGAATAAACGTCACGGCGGTTTGCCGTTCGATTTAAACGGCATTCCATCCACAGACACGGTCAGTACAGAACGTTGTAACTGGCTCCGATCTCGATACCACCAGAGATCATAACTTGGCAATAACATCTGCCACCTAAAAAAAGTCAGTGTTAAATCGTAACTACAACAGCAACAATGGTTCAGACAATAAAGAACCGACTTTTCGTGGGGTCAAAGATGGGAAACAAGAAGGTAGATGCCGTGAGTGGGATCAACGGTGTTTTCAAGACTCGAATCGGTTGTAAATCAGCAGCAAAACTGAGCTGCAAGTACAAATGTATGACCAAGCGAAACTATTACCGCTGGATGATGAAGAAAACTGGATCTAACGTGAAATACGCTAAGGACAGTTACGACTGCCTTCGTGACCACTGTAAACGTCAACGTGACTGCTAATGCGGCGGCAGAAGATGACCTTGTTGACTGTAAAAAAAGATAAGAAGATTACAGACAACGTTACTGTACTGAATAAGACCCTGGCACGCGCAAACGCGCACGCGTACAGTTGGCCGGCTAGTTTACCAACATCGCATGCATGCTTCACGCCCTACTGGTGCATGCGCCTTCCGTCTGTGACAACATCGCCAGCTCCGTGTCTTGTAAAAACAACGCAACTTCGAACGCCGTACCGACTCGACCCGTTGAAATGTCCGTCAATGGCGTCACATTCCGCGGTGTCAGCGTGCATCTGAGCCGGAAGTACTTCGTACTCGTTACGACATCCATCGAAAAATTTGCTGAACGTAAAAAAACGTAAAAGCGTGTTGTGCTAAAAAGTGGCGCACAATTCGCGTAAAGATCGCGCCGCGGGAACTGTTATCCCGTGACAGCTCCGTTGAACCCGACATAAAGGCCACCTTGTGAAATGTCGAACATTGACAATGGTTTGGCACCAGCAAGAAATGTGTCGTTTTGTGTCACTGTATCAAATAAAGGCGCTGTGTATATATAGATATTATATAATTATCAAATAGTTCGTTACGGTTTGTTGGCAATGAGCTTTACTCCGTCGGTGACCGACTCCGAAGACGTGAAAATATCGCTTCAATATTTTTATTTTGACGTCTTTTGGCTCGCTTCGCTACGACGTCGTCGCAAGGCCATTACATGTTGTAGGTCTAATATTAGTCTAGTTAAATATCTAACGCCCAGTTAGAATGGTTCTCGCATATATAGCAGTCGCTGTGAATTATTGCATTGAAGAAGATGAAGATGAAGATGGATAACACGAAGAACATTCGTAAGCAAAGCGGGAGAAGTTACGATGTGACTTGTTGAACTTACGGAGACACGGTCGTTGGCCTGCGTAAATTGGGACGCGCAAAGACTCGCCATTAAATACGAGCTCTACACCTCTTCCCGGAACGCACGCGTATCCGCACGGCTCGTGTGCGCCGGAAAGGCTCCCAACTCGCAAACAGTGAAACGTGCGACGTTCGAAATAGCGCGACGCTACACGAACGAGTTTCCACGTAAGTCACTGTGACGTCACACGCGTGACGTACCTGCCGCCGGAAACGAACACGCGCGCTGTTTGCGAAGCACGTCGCTGAATACTCTCCACGCAGCGACTTTCAACTTTGTCTCTGCCACCGCTGACCGAATTACGTTCGACGTAACATTTAAAACTTGTAACTCACATGTCGTGTTATAAATTTTTCGAATGGTGCTGCTATATATGTCAAATGTTGTTGTTAGCTGCCTGTGTACAGTTTCCTATTTATATGAAAAAGCTAAATATTGTTCGGATATATTTACACATTGTTTGGTCTATAGGTGCTCTTTTTAACAGTTATTTTACATGAATCGTCAGATTGGTGAATCACAGAAATGTTGATAGGCCTACGTCGTCATGGAAACTGAAGACCCGCCAGTGATGCAATATCGTGGAGTTTTCTTTTGTTCCTGTGGGATGTTATACAAGTTCTGACCGAAGTCCTTTCCGTTCTTTTAGCCTAGCTGGACCAAAGTGTACTGAAAATATTACTTTGAAGAAATTACAAAAACATTACTGTGGGTTTTTAATTTACAGGCCGAATTACACACCGAGGACAGGCCACGCGAAACGTTTTTCTGGAAAATATTGTCTAATTTCTATGTTTGCACAATTTTTCAGTCCGATTCTCTTACTAATTGTGTTCTCCTCCCTCTTATACGCCCCCCTCGCCAACGGCTACCCGGATTATGGGGCCACATTTTCATTGCATTTGCGTTTTCTAATACAAACTACACCTCACAAGTCAATAACAAATTAAGTAGGCCTAATATACACACTTGTCGTTCTCGGCAAAATATCACCTAGCAGGTATTATTGCAATGTTAGATGTTTCGAATTTTAACAAAGCGCATGTGCGTACTTGTAAGGGATCGATCAGTTTGCCATGAAACGGGGGCATTCGTTGACGATTCCCCCTCATCAGAGGACACCCGCCTTATACGGCCACTTGAGGTTTGCTAAAGGATTGGCCGTATAAGAGGGGGACTACTATAACTAGCTATCAGGAGTGTCTCATCTGACCGTCATATCTAAGCAAATTGGCAAACTTTTAATCCACAGACACGATTTAAAACAGTAGTCATGCGTCTCCAAACATTTGATTAGACAATAAAGTATAAACTTTAACCCTGACCCCAAGTCCAAACTAATCCAGAAATTGTGACCCTATGTTAGTCTTCACTTCATGACAGACTAGTTGAACTCAAACCCAAACTACGAGTGTAGACTGGCACTAACCAAGCGACAAGTAGTAAAGTTAATAGCCGGTAGAGGGCAGAACTAATTTGGTACAATCAATAGATGGCGCCACGGAATGTCGCAACGAAATACAAGTCGTATAAGTCCGTGATTTTACCAAGGAGTGATAAACTGCCCCTGGCTCTTCCCTGTGAAAAACTCCTTTAACGTCACCCAGTGAAATTGCTCACGTGGAGTGGCCGGTCTCCAGTCATGTGATATATTTTGGGGGTGATTTCAGCCATATGCTGTTCGTATTACATGCAATTTGGAGCAGGCTTTTCGCTGTTCCAACGGCTGGTGGAGTAGCGACTAGCGAAGTCAATTGCTATAATTCTATAATTAGACTCCGCTCACTCCCACGGTTTGCGGAGACAATCAGTCAGGAGTACGATAGCGCAGGGCAACGAACCCTGGCTGGAGAGGATGGATTAGAAATGCTGTTGATGGTTCTCAGAGGGAGTTTTCTGGAGCCTCAAGTAGAGGGGTCCAATGGGATTTTTTAATCAAATGGATGCAATTTGATGGCTCTCAATGGAATTGGGGTTTGTTTTCTAACATATTGATCTCGTTAACATGTTTTACCAAATATCTTGTAAAATAGTTTCATTGTTGGGCATATTTGTTAAATTTGACAGTTACGTGGCTAATGCTGTATGTTTAGAGTGTGTAGTGGATATTTAGGAATGAGGATATGTTCGTCACGCGATGCCGTGGACTCTTGGTCTTCATAAAAAAAATCGACATCCGTTCGCGAGTGTATAACTAGGAAGATCGGTTTAACAAGCATATAAATGTCAAATTATATAATATAGGCCTAGATAAAACACGTTTGGGCAGGCAAGGTTAAGAATAGGTTTGTAAATCTCACACAGTATCATTTTATGATAACAAATAATTGAGCAAATTGTACATGTTTTACGCTGTATTTGTTACGCGTAGATAACAATGGAATACAAAAGTAATTATACTGAAGAGTATACTTGTTAGTAGATGCACTGCAACTATAGAGATACCATTCGTGATAGTGATAGTGATAGTGATAGTGATAGTGATAGCGATAGCGATAGCACATGCGATGTTCAGGGTCATCTCTTGGATAACGAAAGGGCCACAATTGGCCGCACTTCATAAACATCTGTAAATGTCCGTGTAAATGCTACAAATTGCTAAATGTAGAGGAGGCAGGGTCGGCTGGACCCCCAAAAACACATGTAAATGATTGCGAATCCAGCTGCGGAAAACTGCGTACAATAATTGTCTACCTGATAGTGTAGTATTGTATATTGATGATTTACAACATGACACCAGCGTGACATCTACCAAATGTGCAATGCTCGTTGTATGTGTTGTATTCTGACGGTACGTTACACGTAAACTAGATGTAATATGTACATATATGTTGGTGTGTCAGAGTAATTGCTTAGCTTCTTATGGTTCGTGTTTTGTCTTGACAATGGTAGAATAGCACAACGATAAATGGTGATGTATCATGAAAGAAGCGTCCACTCAAACTTAGTATTAGTATTACTATTCAAACTCTGGAAGAACCCATGACCAGTATGACCACTCAACGGTGTCTATTTTCATTCGTTCCCTTAAGGCACTGATTTCTCAAATATAAACTGAAAGCAAAAGTGGGTAGTTTTAATGATTTAATCTTCGTTTAACGAAAGGTTTTGTGAATCATTTTCCAGAGGATGCCGCTTGTGGAAATTAATTCGATTTACTTTGAAAACATTATTAGCTGCATGCAATGTATTAATATGCAACAGCATGACGTAATTAGTTAGTGGGAACAAGGTCAACATTAATATACGGTAATTGTATAAATTTAATAGCTAAGCTTAGTTTGTTACATCATGGATGGGTGGAGGGGTGATTGGTGGTGTTTAATATTGGTGATTGGTGGTGTTTAATATTCGTGATTGGTAGTGCTTAATATTGGTGATTGGTAGTGCTTAATATTGGTGATTGGTAGTGCTTAATATTGGCGATTGGTAGTGTTTAATATTGGTGAGTTATAGTGCTTAATATTGGTGAGTTATAGTGCTTAATATTGGTGATTGGTAGTGCTTAATGTTGGTGATTGGTAGCGATTAATATTGGTGATTGGTAGTGCTTAATATTGGTGATTGGTAGTGCTTAATGTTGGTGATTGGTAGCGATTAATATTGGTGATTGGTAGTGCTTAATATTGGTGATTGGTGTTGTGATATCGCAATAACGCGTCTTCATTCATGTTCTATGGGACGGTCGTGTGCTGTTTTCACATCTGCGATGATTTTCCGTGTCCCCAGCATGGCACAACGCATCCCGTTCCGCGTGGCTGAACACAACTGTTCTGGCGGTTCTGCGTGAGTGACAACGTGCGGGATGGGGCGCCAGGGCGGCGTGACTCAAATAACACCATTGAATGTAGCGTACACGCAAGAATAATGATGACACTCATCCGCCCTCCTCACCCGTCGCTGCCCCCTGCTGAGCTCAGGTCAGGCCGCTTGTCAGCCGGTCGGCGTGTGCCCCGTACCCTCGCCCAACCACCGCGGTGTGCTGAGCATTCAACGTGTCAGAGGCAAAACCCACTCGTGTATTTGTGCGCCCGTCAGTTTTGCTACGCGCTGCAAAATCTGCATCTGCCTGTTGCCATTATGGCTGGGAGACGTCATGATACCATCTGACACCGTCGCCTTTTGTCCGGCGACAGACCGTCAAGTCATTCTGCCGTGCTAGCCGGTCGAGTTGCCACCGTTGGCGGCGCGTGGATTGTAGCGGCTTTGTCTCTGCAGGCGATACTGCTTCCATTCGCTCGCGGCGATCGCTGTAACCGTCGACTTTTGGCAACTCACAGAGACAGACTAGTTTTGAAGACACCTCAGCGCGACGGCGCAATCAGGTCGCGGTGTTGCGCTGAACTGCACTGCACGGCTGTGCCGTCGAGGAATGAAGTGACCCCCACAACTACGAGTAGTCGGTCGCATATTCATTCGCAACACGCGTGTGACATAATACAGGCCTCGGTACTCCAGCGGCTACTTCCGGCCCGTGTAGCCGTGAGTAGGAAGTTTGAAAACTGTTGTGCGACGTCGTAGATTGTCGACGATATCATGGTGAAGAAACGGCATCATTGTTAGCGGATTCTTGTCAACAACGAAAAGCCTGCGTGGATCGTTTAAACTACGTTTAAACTACGAAGTGCGCGTGTGGATCGTACTACTCTACGTCGGAGGTAAGCTGACTGTACGCGACCACGCGAGCTCTGCGTGAGTGACAGCTGCGTAGACTCAACGGGCATACGCGAGGAGTTTCGTTTATTCGAACTGTCGAGCAAGTGGAGGCTCTACGTAAACACACAAGCGACCCGGCCCTCGGTCACTGTTTGTTTATTTGTTCGCGCCCCGTCTGTGACGGTCGATTAGCGAACTTAATGAGAGTTTCATGCTTTATGAGCGGCCGTTCGGTCGTCGCGTTACCCGCCATTCACTCACTAGTCTACAGCAGCCTTGTCGTGGGACGGGGTTTGTCGGCGATGACGACCGTGTTTGAATGATTGCCATTTTGCACTGCCTACCTGTACAGTATGCGTGAAACATTAAACAGATACGTGTGCACATGAGCTGAAAATGCAGACTTATGTTGAGTAGAACTTGTTTACGCTCCACGAGGAGGGAACACAAGCATGCCTTGAGTAACTTTGCCAGTAGTAAGTGCATTCTTTGTCAGGCTGTTGCGGATTACGCCAGGGTCTGACAGCGTTGCATTGTAGCCATCCGTCACATGTAGACGACATATGCGGCCTGGCAAAGATTTGTCACAACGGAGACATTCATCCATGGCTCGGAAGACGCGCGAACTTACGCCGTCCAAATGTCACGGCGCTGATATTTCCGTGTTCCGTTCTACGCGTGCATCCAGGGACTTTGGGCGAGGTCATCTCCGCGCTCGAGCAGCACCTGCGTAGCCCGGTCGATCTCCCCGCATCGTCTACCTGACAACACCGCCTCGATATTCCCGTCATTGATTGGCCGGCCGACCAGCCAGCAAGCGATCTCGACAGCGCGCGCTGACATCTCAGCCATCCATTGTCTGACCGGACCTGCCGTTGACCAGCGTCCAGCGAGAGTGTGGCCGCAGTGCAGTCACGCGAAAGCATCCCGCTGGTCAGTTTGTACGGCGTGTGGCGACACGCGTGTGATTGTGCATTCGACAGTTCAGACGGAGTTCTGACATCGGACATCTAGACACTCTTGTGTATTCGACGGAGAGATGGCTGTTGTGTTGATGGTTTCGATGGCGTGATACAACGTTGTCTGGGTCCGCTTCAGTTGACATCAGGAGACCACCACACACGTTATGTCCACAGATGCGGTTCCAGCAATGTTTACATGTGTGTAGATTGTAGAAAGAAAACGAAGACTATTTGGATACACTGTTTAGTCGACTCAAAACATGGATAACTGGAGAGTGAAGACGACACAACCAATGCCAATGTTCTGGTTACTTGTGGCGGCCGTCCTAGCTGCTCCTGAAGGTACGTGTCTTCTTCTTCCCTTCCTTGAAATCAAAATTACACTAAATTTACATAGGTAATTTGCATTTTGAACCCATCGTTTAGCCAAATAATCTTTATATTATTCTATATAAAAATGGCAGAAAACTCTCGGTCTACAAAGTTCCGCATTGTGTAGAATTCTAAAAAATATATTGTACTATTTTCGTTAACGTCTATGGATAAATTTGTTTAGGTCCTATCTGATTTTGCGGACACTGTTCTGTAGAACATATCACCCAACGATGAATTCTACATAATCTGTGTAGATACTAGATAGTATTATATATTATTTTTCCTAATCAGTCATGACGTGGTTCGCTAGCGCCGAGAAGCAAGTGGCAAATTAATTTGTAATGCTGATTTCACCCAATAATAAGCAACAGCTGATGGAATGCTTACAATTATGACATACCGGAGGTAGGCCTACGTACGCCAGACTACGGGGTATTTGAATAACATGTATTGCACGGCATATGTTATTTTAAAAAGTGTCCTACACATCACAAATAAACCCAGCCACTACAAACCACACAGTTAAATCGCAAACAGTCGTTCTGTCCGCTGACGTACTCGCTAGAGTTCTCACATCGGTTGTCTACTCTTGTATATTCGACGGGTTGATGGGTGGCGGTGTTGTAGACGGATTCAATGGTGTCACACGTCGTTGTCTTTGTAGTCTGGTGCTGTCAATATCAGGAGACCACTACACACGTAATATCCACAGATGCGAGTCCCGCAATGTGTGTATGTATAGTGGCGGACACACCATCGTCGTGTCCGGTTGAATGAATCCAGCAGGTTGACATTCTGTTGGGAATCATTATGACAGTATTTGTCATATACCTTACCATGACTACTATGTCACCCTATATTTGAGGTAAATGTCTTCACCCGGTCACAGAGGTGTGAGCTTCTGTATGCTGGTATTTTGATTCCATTAAGGATGTTGTGGACGATTTGTCGCGTGGTCGAGCTTTCTGAATGGAAGCAATACTCATTAAATTCCATCACGGCGGTCATTGTCCAGTACCGGACGGACATTACGTTCGTCCGGACGCGTTTCACACCTTGCGGGTCAAACGCGGCGTGTGTTTATTGAGCGACGGCTAATCACTTACGCTCGCATACATTACCATCTGTACAACACTGTACAAGTACAATGTCGCAGCGTCGTATCTGAAACTAGAAGACGATAACCATCAGGCAAATTGTGGTGTGTAAACCTGACGTCGTTGATCGTAGACAGATGCCCTGACCGGTGCGTCTAGTCTACAGACAAAGGATGCAGTTGTTACGGCCGAATGGTTTCCTCTCAATTAGCCTAGTTAGCGTAAGAACAAACACCTACATTGTGTACATGAAATGCCTGCAAGGTGTGTTTGCTTACATTGGAAATCGGGGGCCCTTCGTTGCATTCTACGCCGCGGGTATGTTTATTTCTCGGGGCAATTTCATTCCCAGCCCACTAATCTCTTGCCGTCGTCTAATTAAGGCATATAACAATCTTGTCCAGCAATTGGCAGTCCCGACGACATACTCAGAGTGAAACGCTTTATTCTGATATCAGTGTATGTACTACCTGGTTACATCTTACCCATAGATAACGACACTATAGTCATATTCATGTGTACACGAATTTGCATGTGTTTTAATGCAGAGTATGTGTCAGTTGTATTCAAGCGGGTTTAAAAGGAAAACAACTCTTAATAAATTACACAAACACACAAACTAGTCTACCATGCTTTGGTTGTGTCACCACCAGTCAAGAAAGAGCCAACGACACATATTATTCGGCGACTTGTTACCGGCAAAGGTGGACAGGAAGACATAGTAACTCGTAAACTTTACACAGATAGACAAAGCATGAATGAGTCACATGCCGTCAGAACTACGGATTACACATAAACGTCTAGACACAGACATGACCACTTTCTACTCTGGATAAACCAAACACTTCCTCGTGCACTTGAATTTGGCTATGTGTGGCAATCTTGTCAAATATCATGTGAAGAATATGTTTTATAATAAAAATCACAGCGTGATACTCGACCTTCTGATGTAAGAGATAATGTCGCGAGGGAGACGGAACGTGTACATTTATGAATTTCCTATGGAGATTATTTCAAGTGTACGTGATTGTTTTTGTACTGAACTCTTGGCGATAAATGGTGAGAAAACTCGCATGTGATGGGCCTCTCGCTACAGTGTCGTCAAGTACCAGCCACACAGAGATACCTACTCGAGTCGCTGCGAAACTGTCAACCACAATTGGCAGTGTGAGGGTGTGAGTGTCCGAGCGGGGTGAAACTGTGACCACCACAATGTCACATCGGCGTGTGCTGGCGTGACACACGTCATAAATCGCGCGACCGTTGTTAATTGTCGCCCGCTAGGCTACCACTAATTGGGGTTGGTTTGGGGCCGGTGGCAGTTTGACACGAGAGAGCGAATCTCAGACCACTTCAGCCGGCGACGATTTCACGGCTTGTGACCACGGCGACGTTTTTCATATCATGAATATACGTATTTCTAGAGATTGCAGTAACACACACACACACACACACACACACACACACACACACACACACACACACACACACACACACACACACACACACACACACACACACACACACACACACACACACACACACACACACACACACACACACACACACACACACACACACACACACACACACACACACACACACACACACACACACACACACACACACAAACACACACTATATATATATACTACGTTAATATATATATATATATATATATATATATATATATATATATATATATATATATTATATATATATATATATAATATATATATATATATAATATAATATAATATAATATATATATATATATATATATATATATATATATATATATATATATATATATATATATATATATTATATTATATTATATTATATTATATTATATTATATTATATTATATTATATTATATTATATTATATTATATTATATTATATTAATTATATTATATTATATATATATATATATATATATATATATATATATATATATATAAACACGCACACACACACGCGCACACACACGCACGCACCACACACCACACACACACACACACACACACACACACACACACACACACACACACACACACACACACACACATATTATAATAAAAATACGAACACATCACGCAACGAGTGCCCTTAGAAACGGTGCGTTTACCATATAATGCGTTTACCGTTTAACACGCCGTATAATGCTAGCACTACGCTTAACATAAATGTTGTCTACAATGTGTATAAATTTAATTTGTCATATTCAGTAGTTACTTACAATTAAAACGAATAATTATAATTGCAAATAGTAACATGATTACTCTTGATCGGACGTAGGTACAAGCTCATTAAGCTCACACAAAAACCGTGCTTGAGTATGTCGTGCCTATTTTATCAACCGATAGTCACGAAACTGTGTTTACTGAGTTGTATATATGTGTTGCATGCCATTCGACAAGTTAGGTCGATTATTCAATCGATATATTCAAACTGATTGGAGTACATCGAATACAGTAGAATCAGTAATCTAAGTTAAAGGTGAGTGAGTACGCTGGTCACACATAGACATATACATTATTAACATGGATATCAAAAGCAGGACAAACGAAACTGTTCGAATGACCGGCAGACCAAGGATTAGATTATGCACTCGAGCCGACAGTTGTCGTGCATCAGCGCAGGTAGCGCTCGTGGACGTGACCGACTTCACGAGGCGGGGCGATCGATACGGTGGCTTCATCATCTTCCATCGCGGAACCCACCTCGGTCCTGCGAGCCGGCCGACGAAAGCCGAAGGTAGACACCTGCGCCACACGACACAGTCAGTCCCGACCTTATCTTCGTCTCCCACCGGCTCACAGCATCGATTTATCGCCGCAGACAACGGGAGGTGCAATTATCGGAGTGATGCGGGGTTACGTCAGAGATGACGGACCGGACTAATGGATCACGACTCTTGCCGGAGACGGTGGTTCATCGACGGGGTGGGGTAATTGCGGGGTGGCGACGTAGTTAAGGAACGGGGAACAGGGTGGTTGGACAAAGAAGGGAGGATGATACTGGCCCGGGGACCTAGGGGAACACGACGGTTATATCCGATCATGAATTATGAAGGCATTGAGTGGACAGATGGCGTTTGTGGATAGGTATTCCGTGTGAATCACGCGTCATTGTGTGCCATGTTGCCTTGTGTTTTGTAGCAAGACGCTGCTTACAATAAACACGCCACGTACAGGAATGTCACGACAAAAACGTCTCATCAACGCTGACACCAGATTATTTGTGCAACTGTAGAATACACTGTGTTCGCATAATTCGCATAGCGCCATTCTACATGAAAGACGTCACCCCGTGAGCGACAGAAATTAAATTGGTTCCTGACAGGAGCTCGATGTCTTTGTCCACAGTTCGTCCATCTCCTACGCGCCCCGGCGGGTGGTGTCTTGGAACACGACACCCTTATGTCCAGGCCGTAACAAAGAACCCTATTGTGCATCTGGTAATATTGCAAACTTGAATTAGCTGTACCCGCCTGTCCGTGGTCACCGCCCGTCGCCAGCATCCGGGAAAAGGGAACAGCTGCTGGCTGACTTCCTGCTGATACTTGGCGCCGTGTCTTCTTACATGGTCACGTTCGTTTCGAGTGAAGTATTCCACGTCGCTGGACATCTCCTTAGACGTGCTTGACTTCGATGGACCTTTCATTGATCGCCAGGCTCTCCGTTTTCACGAATGACCAAGCCTTTGTAGGACATTCCGTGTGTGCTTCACATCACTGGGTGGATTCACGGACACGCTCGACTTCGTTTGGTTGGACGTTTCGATGGACGTACTTCAGGTCGTTGTTGGATCTCTCCCATGGGTGGGAGAAGGGCCTACTTAACTAAGTCGACTTTGTTGGGGGTAGGGCCTACTTGACTAAGTCGACTTTGTTAAAAGTTTCCACGGACGAATGTCTCCTTCAATGGATATTATAAACGACGAATTTGACAGTGTTCCAAATAACATCATTATTTGCTTTCTTGGATGTTTCAAATTAACGCATTGTTTATTGGGCATCGAGTCGGCGTTACTTGGCGTTCGTTAATATGTTCACACGATTGACCTCGTGTGCCAAGGAACGTGGTAGTATTACAAAACAAACAAAGTTCGTCGTGATCGACTCAGACTGAAGTAAATGTCGCCAACGAGAGAGAGAGAGAGAGAGAGAGAGAGAAGCCAGTTATAGTGTACCTCGTGTCACACCAATGAGCACATTGTCAACTCGGCGCAGGGCGTCCCCGGGACTGAAATGTTGCGGACTGTCCAGGCGAGTGTCTGGAGGCTGAAGTCCAGCACATCGCCATATATTTTGGGTTTTGGGGAGGCCCCAGGCAGCGAGAACATTCCACTGGCTACATACATCTCTGATAGCACGAGAAGCTGCTTGTAGATCGCCAACACTGCACACCAACTTACTGCGGGCCGTGTCCCAGTTTTGCCGTTCCGCTATTCCGGAGAAATGGAAGCGCAATAATGTCATTCCAAGTGCAAATGTAAATTCAACGGAATTTACGGAATTTCAATTCATCTAAGCACAATGTATCGCACGACAAGAATCAATAAACATGTTAAAGGCGGGGCGTAGTTTGGGCCAGCGTTTTTGTCGAATTATCAGATGTTACATTACTACGGAGTGTTGTCGGACTATCGGTCTAGGCACCTCTCAAGCTGTCGGGTCGACGCTTACGAGGCTACCCGCCCACACCGCGTAAAGTAGATGGTGGCATCGCAATGTAATCTGTGCAGCCATCAACTAGGACTATATTTTAGTTTAACAAGGGCTGTACTTTAGTTTCCTCGTCGCGGTTTTATCGTTATTGACGATAGATCTACCGCTGTGCATCTTCTACCCGTCAATCGAGGTGCTCGTCTCTGGTTCACTATAGTAATCTACGTGTTTGCAGTTTGGTTTTGTCGAGATATGTTTAATTTTGTCGAGATATGTTTAATTGTTTATGACGGTATCTCTTTATTGATTTTGTACGTGTTTGTGAAGATATTCTTCGTACGGTAATCCAAAACGACAACAGTATGCAGGCACGCAAACCTATGATTTCGGTTGTTAATTGCTACGGATACAATACAACGTAAGTTATCGTGTCTCGACAATTCACGGACGGAGTAATTATTATAACCGCCACTTTCGACGCCACGGTTGCGTAAGTCCCAACGGTTGATCCGTGACGTCACAACGGGATCAGATTGCATATTGATGAGAAAATTAACAGATATTCCGTCTCTGGTGGGACATCAATGACGACTCAAGCGGTGTGCGTGTCTGCGTACGCCGATGACGTAACCGCCGACGTAGACACAGGGTAACAACCCGTGTTTACGTTGGGGCAACATTACTGGAGTTGCATGCGACGTCAAAGTTGACCAAGCCTCGCGCGTGACCTCCTGAACTCGCGCAGTGGCTGCGCCGATGTCACTCGAATTCAGGCGTTAATTCATCACACTACACGCGAACGTTTACACAATTGCCGCATTAAGCTATTAGAACACTGCCGAATCAATTAATAGTGGCTTTGTTCGCGCCTGTGTGATCGCGGTAATACAATAAGCGAGGAGTCAGCCAGGCTCATGCGGGAAAGCGGAGAAAGTGTTCGGCGGCATTATCGAATGTGCGTCGAGTTTGAGGCCGTTTGATTCACTTACCGTATTATTAGAACTACCAATATCGAGTGCCTTATCTTTTAAATACGATTTAGCATGCCATAAGGGACAAGTTCCGGTGATCAGAGAACACCTGATACCGACCAATTTTCTTTATAAGAATTTAGATAGTGTAAGCCGTATAGATTCCCATGACACGCAGTGACGGACACAATTATAACAGCGACGTTTTCGCTATCACGATTTAGACTATAATTATTATCTAAAAGATGCACCAAGTATATGACAATTGATGAAACCACGAAGCAGAAATAGGAATTCGTATCTAATCGTTCCATTCAAATGGAAACGATGTTTGAAATGTAATACGCTTAGGTTAAATCGTTCAATGGTTAAAATACATAGTTTAAGCATAAATTGTAATAACTTGTGCAATGATTTGCATGAAAACCTAATAAAAACAACAAGACGACTCAGCTCCGAAACAGTAAACATCTATATATGCGGGCGGCCCTCAATAATGGCGATATTTGTTTTAATGTCAATGCAAATATTGTTTTATTTTATGTTTATAATTTAATGCCGTAGAACACCAAACTTTTTAGTAAGACAATTAGAAATCTTCTTGCCCACCAACTTATTTTCCAGTATATAAATAGAACGCTGAATACAAGTAGATCTAACTGACGAAAGCATTCACAAAGTCCTTTTCTTTATATCAACCATAAGCTGCTCCAGTCGATATTGATATACACTACGATTTGGCTACGGACGCTCCATCGAGACAAATACCGCACCAGGCGAGCCATTCAAACTGCACCTGCGTATGTTTGTATAAATACTAGGTAGACCATAACCACTGTGTGGGCCATAGACGCCGTACTAATTTTAAATAAACAAGCTGTCCGGGCAGATAATGTCTTCATTGTGACGGATTGTAGGCGAGTTCTTATTTATTTGTTCGTCGACACTAGAACGATTGTGACGGCTGTAATCTCGCGTTGCTGGTTTTATCACGCGAGTAATACGTCATAATTCAACGGCGTTCCTAATGTCGCCAATGTAATCGCTTCTTGACAAGTCTGCAATGAAACTATCGCGGTGTGTCGCTCGCCAATTGAAATTAATGAAGCACCCAAAGCGAAGGGCGACCTCGCAGAGCAATAGCGAGTGATAAAGCACATTAATAATTTCAACGAACAAGGCAGTTTTAATATCATAACAAAGGCGTTTCTGCGATGAAAAGGTTGTCTGCTATAGGCTGCTCGAGGCTAACAGGTTCATTCGACTGCATGTTGCGCCACCTATAAGTGTATGGTTCTGTTTGCCTGCTAGGTCGGAAGCACATGTTTTATCTGTCTGTCTGTCTGTCTGTCTGTCTGCCTGCCTGTCTGCCTGTCTGTCCTGTCTGTCTGTCTGCCTGCCTGCCTGCCTGCCTGCCTGCCTGCCTGCCTGCCTGTCTGTCTGTCTGTCTGTCTGTCTGTCTGTCTGTCTGTCTGTCTGTCTGTCTGTCTGTCTGTCTGTCTGTCTGTCTGTCTGTCTGTCTGTCTGTCTGTCTGTCTGTCTGTCTGTCTGTCTGTCTGTCTGTCTGTCTGTCTGTCACTTTCTCTGTCTCACATTCTCCTCCCCCTACCTCCCATCTTTCCCCCTTCATTAGGTCATTCCCCTCTTCTTCTGCAATGCACACAATTAAACGACCCAACCTGCATCACATAAACACTATTTAAAGAGCGGTTATCAATTGTTGACGAACGATTTTAACTGTTACATGGTTTTATAAGTATTTCTACTTCAATATATCTCGTTACAAACCATTCCTACAGTGTGGTTTGTGTTAGTAATGTGTCCGTTTGATATGTCTCAACAAACGAGTTTGTCTGATTGGTTGGTTGCAAGAAGAGAATTCACAATTACATACCATCGAACACAACAATCCCCACTGGCCAACTGTTGGTCGGTGTCATACCGACGAATGATGCACATATTCCACCTGTTCGGTTATGTCCACCGCAGATTAATTATTAAAATGCATTACCCAGGAATGGCATCGATGCATGCAGATGATTATGGGGTTAATGATTTATTAATATGTTGTTCAGTGCCCATGCATGGCGACTTCTCGCATGTTTGCATCCATTTATCCAATGGTGTGTAACTGCGACAGACAGAATCGAATGACCAACTCTCACTCTGACGGTAGACCTCCGCGTCTGTACTTAACACTTGTACTCTACACGTCCACGCACCAATAATTGCAATTACAAAGATCCGATTACCACCTGCATGGAACGAGTGACCACCATTATCAACATACACCTGTCACAGATGAAAGACAAACAATGACCGGTGTTGATCAATGTCCCCTTTGTCTCAGACAGGTGACATTAGTTAGTCGCGTACTTGGACAATTGTCTATTGAGGCGGTGCCGGAGAAATTGCACAGACGGGCGCCATTTATCTTCTGAGGAGTCGCTGATTGCGCACGCACGCAGGAATGTAGCACCGCAGACGTAATTATTATCACCACAATGTGTGTTTTAGCCCCCACAAAGGACCCTCATTAACCTGGCCCAGAACAGATGAGCGTGTCTTCGGCATGTCTATACATCACTTGGTTCGACGGACGCGGTACATAAAGAACAAAGAACCCAGACGGGTCGTAGTCAGGATGGCGTATAGATTGCACCTTGCTTACACGCGCGGCCCATAGAATCACGTGTAATACAACATGAGAAAGTATCTATCAGGTGATCTGTCGACGCGTATAGACATATATTTGATCAATATTTGGTATGTGATATTCATAAGATGTTCTACTAGAAATAACATAATTTGTGTTAGTTGTAGTTTTCTATTGTGCTGCGCGCTGTAAATGTCTGTCGACACGCAAGGAAAATGTTTATTGATGTGTACGGCACAAATATATACGTTTTGTTGTATGCTGTAAAGCATGTATTTTCTAATACTTTTGTTGGCACAATCCAAGCAGATAATGAACTAGTACCACCACCACCACCACTACCATTACCTCCACCAACACCACCACCATTATTATCTACTACTACTACTACTACTACTACTACTACTACTACTACTACTACTACTACTACTACTACTACTACTACTACTCTACTACTAGTACTACTACTACTACTACATACTACTACTACTACTACTACTACTAGTACTACTACTACTACTACTACTACTACTACTACTACTACTACTACTACTACTAATAATAATAATAACAATAACGTCACAACAAAACGAAAAACAGTAAGTTATAATAACATAATAACTTACGTTACACTGTAATAGGATACACAATTAACATTCAGATTTTCAAGTCGCTGTTTTGCTGTAGGTCTCATTTCGGAAAATAATTTCTCGACAAATCGAACCTATTTTTATTTTTCCTTTCAAACTTGACGAAGACAGATTACAACGTGTCCGCCTCTACAGAGTATAATGACGCCAGGCTATAGCACTGAACAAACGACTAGAGTCACCTCGCGTAGTCACATCAACAGAACTGTGTACTTTTTAATAAACTCATTGCGGATATTAATATAGAACACTAAACACCATCTAGCTACATTCGCGATGGGCAGGTGTTTTAACTCGCTAAGTGGAATTTCAAAAGCCAGACACGAACTAGTTTCGTGCATCATCTATCAGCCGCCGGCCCTGGGCCGCCATCATTAAGTTTGCTGGAGAGATTCCAGGCGAACGATTAGAAACGATTTCTCACACCGGTGGTTTCACCCCTTGCTACTACACGGTGGGGTTGTACGACACGCCACCTCGGATGTGTTCAAAGCGGTGGTTTGCCGGGTGACCATACCCAATTCAAAACGCTTGCAACCGCAGTCCACAGGAGTCTCAGTTGTATCTGTTTGATCCTTCGAATCACGTGTTGCCAGAAACGCCATCGTTCATGGTTTTCTCCTTCCCGTGCGTTATTATTGTTCAAGTGGGGCACATCAATCACCGGCCCACCACGACCACCCTTCCGTTTTATTTTTACGTGGCCGAGTGTTCATTATTTCAGTTAGCAGACGCGGCGCTGTTTGATGTGCACTTTTTGCTCACGGGATGGGCCTGTGACATGAAAGAGTACAAGAAAGACCCTCCATATCTGACATAAAATTATCCTCCGTGATGCGCCAGCGGTGTTGTAATTGATTGGTTGGATAAATGTAGTGTGTGTGTGTGTGTGTGTGTGTGTGTGTGTGTGTGTGTGCGTGCGTGCGTGCGTGCGTGCGTGCGTGCGTGCGGTTTGCGTGCGTGCGTTTTTCTAAATATAAGAACAAGGCTTTTTGTATAAAACATTGTTTTCCATTACACTTTATTTGTTACATACAACGTATTAAATTGTTGTAATTATATTTTGAAGAATGTTTTGGAATGCGTTTCACAGAGTGAATTAATAAATGTGCTTCACGCGGGAGATAAAGGAGTCTAAACCTGGGCAGGCAGACAGAAAGAACAGAAACAATTCCCGCTTGTGGCAACACATCGGTAAATTGTATTAAAACATGTTTGCCTAAAAAAGCTACAATGCCGTGCACGCACGCACACGCGGACCTGCATTCACAAGCGCAAACATGCGTTCTTCCTGTTTGTCTGCATGCGGGCTCGCGCGATCAAACACGCGTGTGTGCATGCATAAAACTGTGATAAAACACAGTTGACGCATAAACGCCAACCAATATGCCCGCATGTTCACAAAATGATTCGGTTTTATGTTCTGTGAGTCGATTACACAAATACGGGATTCGCGGAGTGTCTCGGGCGGGGTTTATGACACGTTGGAGAAATTGGGGTTGACAATGTCGTGTAAACCACTGGCACGGAAGATCTGTATAAGTCTATAACTCGGCACTACTTTTCTGTATAAAATTGTCAATCGTCTTAGAACATCGCAGCAGTCATAAAACAGCATTATGCTTTGAAAATATGCCATTTAAAGGTAGAGATTAATGACGATTCATCCCCGTCGTTGCCAAGTCTAGCCAAGCGCAATAATGCTTTCAGACAGACAGGGAAATTGCTTCCTGTCTAAATGCCGTGAGCTATCGACGTGCGCAGCGCCACTTTTTACCTTGCTGAGACCAGGTGACACTCAGGAATATTATATATTTATTAATGTTTCATGTGTCACGCATCGACGCAGGGGTTACGCAGTACAGCGTAGTAGGAACCTGGTTTAAGACCCGGATGTAGTGCGGAGGAAATAGTGACTATTGATCTTAAATCGTTGCATGGCGCCACGGGTAAATAAAAGTAGGCCTGCTTGTTGTTCCTTTGAATAACTTTGATTAGTGAGCGTTTGGCTGGGGACGATTTATGTAGCTGAATGTATGGAATAAATTATCGTCAGCGAATTGGCCAAACTGACTGAACATTCTGAAAACAAACGTAATTATAGATCCAGCGGTAGGTCTGGTCTATACTCTGTAACAGATCACTCAGCAATGAGGATTATCACTTCACATCTCTCCGCCATTAATATAACTCATGAAAAATTAAGTTATTCAATAAGGGCACGATTCACGCCTCAATTCAATGTTCAATAGTTTTGGTTTTGCAGATATTAGAAACGTAAGAAATAGTTTGTATTAAATGGTAATCATACTTATAAGTTACTAACGACTCAGTAACGAGTGAATAATAATAGTTGGGAAACTTTTGTTGCAATTTCTTGCCGAATTCCGACTTAGCCTGTTGCCAAGACTACAGCTGTAATTATTTGTAGTCGAAGGATTCATCAAAAATAAATAGATATACACACAATCAAGCATGTCGAAAATAAATTGGATCGGCGGCGCAGGGGTGTAGGTCGGAGGGCGGCCAGGGCACCCATTTGCGTGTCCTTCTTGGAAACGAACCATTGCACATATTTTCAGTAATGTTTTTGGGATTGAATTGAACCATCCCGTCCCTAGGGATGCAGCACCGTGCTTTACTGAACAGGTCCTCAACGGGATGTAGTCGGAAAGCCCAATGGGATGTTTTCGTGAATGTCAAATTGTGGTTGGAGGACTAAAGGAGGCGTGTAATTGCACCTTTTTGTGAGCCAAATTTTACGTATATAAGTTATACAATGTGAATATGTTTGGTTGACACATAGGCCTGTACTGTCAATTTAAACCCCTTTAAAAAAAACTGGCTACTGCCGTGATATATTGATACGCTTGATTTTCGCTAGATTGTCCTAAAAGGAGTCGAGTAAAATTGAATTGCGGAAGCAGGCACCGCACACAAAGAGGACGAAATGAAGACATGCGCAACTTTAAAGTATTCCGTCGAGTGTAACTGACGTCATTCTGTTGCTGGCCTTTGTGACAGGGCGCCGGGTTGACAGCTGTTTGACATGGCGCTCGACGTAAGAATACGTTGAATGAACAGCAATAAGAGCGTTCTTTGAGGTGTCTTGACTCCCTCGCAACCTGCGTCAAGTTCGCTGTGACTCACTTGTAGCTGGTGGCACAAAACAACTCTTTAACTGTAACTGAAGGAGCATGGCGATTAAAGGAACTGCAAAAACATGCCAGACAGTTATGTGTGTACGTCTAGCACAGTAATTGCAACACGATTCGCTATGTCACGCCCGTATCTTACCTTGTCTGTCGCAGCTTATTGACCCTAGTTATTTCGCCTAACATTCCTTCGTTACCTTTTGTATTGGGGTTTGTCAAATGAAAAACCTGCATGTCTGAGTACGTATTTGACATTATGGTATGTCATTTGTGAATTAACTGTTGATCTTTAGTGCAACAAACAAACTCATTCATGAAAAATGTTCCGGAAATGTTACCGATATTCAACGAACAGTGAACAACGACATCAAAACCGGGAGCCAATCATCGACTTGGAATTTGTATTTGTTTAGCTGTGGTAGCATATAGGCCACCTTCGAAGTAAGATAGAAGTGTTTTACATCTACTCCCGCGTACTATCACTCATCATTTAGGGCCCTGGATCATCTATATGGGTCTATACAAAATCATAACTGTGAAAATCTTTTTTATTAAAATGAATGGCAGAAACAACCTTAATAATAACTAATTTGCCTTGATGTTGATCGGTAAGATGTTTATCGTTTCAAAAAGATTGCTAACTGATTACCTATACGATTTCACGGTAAGACTATATCTTAACTAATCATACCCAGACACCATTGTTTGAGACAGTTTATGCACCACCGCACTCGCAGGTGAACTTTCTCCTGGAACTGCGTGTGACAAATATAGCATCGAAATGTCCTCGAAAACTAACGCTTGGCATTGGTCGGAGGGGAATGTTTCACGCTCTTACTGCGTTCCGTCGATGGCGATTCTCAGTATAATCCTCATGACACCATCTCTTGACAAACAATAGGGGAGGTGTATACCAACACACATATATACGCTCTCTTGTAAGCAGCACGCACGCACGCACGCACGCACGCACGCACACACACACCCCACACAGATACAACTCTCAGTTGAAACTCGTTCAACTGACAAGACAGGAAAGGGACACATGTCCCTGCTCTTGTGGAACTGAGAACTAAGTTTGCAATGGAAATCCATGCTGTGGCAGAGCATTACGTACATGCTAAGTCATTGTTCACAATAATCGTGCAAGCGAAAACATGGATGCCACATCGATTCGGCTGCTATGTTTTAGGGTGTGTTTCCGTGCGCGTTGCGTGCCAGCTGTTTGTGACGAGCCACGCAGAAATAGCTCACCTTTATTTTAAACTCGGCAGTGCCACGCAAAGGTCACACATTGTCTGATGTAAGCCTCAATAGGCCTGAGCAAACGTATCGATTTTATAATTAGGAAGCTGGTAACTTAGGGAAGCAGATTGACAACTAGTGGAAGGGGTGCACCTATCACCCCTTTGCTTTACCCTTAGCACTGAGTTGAAATTTACCACAAATCTCCAACTTCCAAGTCCAACTACGCCTCTTGTCTGTCTTGAGTCTTCACTGTCTTTCACTCTTTGGCTTTGCCTTTGGCTTTTGCGATTTAGCAACTTGTCTCTGACAATTCCACCAGCTGCATGCGTACAGTTAACGCGGCTTTCAATGTTTTCACTACGAGCTTGTCCAGACTGGCCTAAACTACCTGGTACCTACTTTGCTGATTTTTAATTATAACGTACACGTTTGTGATGCCGCATTCTTTGGGCAGCAGTCAGCGACACAAAAGCGTCGTTGAAACGGTTTACCAAATACAATATAATCGTTTTATATTTTGCCCCTTTTGTCAATGTTGACAGGGAAGACGCTATACTATAATAAGACTATACTGTAGACAAAACGACTATTTCTTCTTCTTCTTCCATTATATGACCAGTATAAATTTGGTTGATGATTATGTCATAGAATACGGATTGATTAGGGTTAGTGTGAAGTATCCAATGACGGAATGTAGGTAAATATACAGTTATAACGATAACATTCATGTGGGTCCGAATTCGTGCCAGTGGCAGTGGCAGTGGCAGTGGCAGTGCCAGTGCCAGTGCCAGTGCCAGTGCCAGTGCCAGTGCCAGTGCCAGTGCCAGTGCCAGTGCCAGTGCCAGTGCCAGTGCCAGTGCCAGTGCCAGTGCCCGGCAGACTGCCAGTGCAAGAGCCCGAGGGTTAGGACTAGCCCTAGGTCTAGGCAATGGCATAGTCGTAGAGTTTTGTGTATGAATGAGACCTCCGCTCAGTGAGTTCACGAGAAGTTTTCCATTTCCTTGTGTCATTGCATCAGCCTCAGCTGTTGCTGAGCCTTTAACTTTAAGTGTTACTGTGTGGGTGATCATTTGCCAGCCCAGTGCTAGTCTGAATCAGAATGTTTACCTTTGATCAATCAGTCTTGATCATTACTGATATTATGCAACGGTTGGTCGCTAGAGGAAAACTTAACTACTAAGCAGTAGAGAAGTGTCCTCGTTTTTTTCATCTATCTGATCTAGCCTACTACAAGGGCTACGCCAATTGAGTAGTACCAGGGTATAGTCTATGGCAGTGCCAGTGTAGACCTACCCCCCTTTGCCTAGGAAGCATAGGTCTACACTGACTTGGGCTAAATTACTGACCGACACAGACACTGACCATCATAATTTTACGCTACTTCTGACAAGGACAAAAACAAATAAATGACAAAAAAGCTTTAAGAGTAAGTAATAAGAAGCATAATATTTAACCAGTTTTCAATTTAGTCATGTAACCCGGTAAACATTTCACCTGCAAAACCTCATAGGTTATATTGATAATATATTCAGGGAATTTTTCAGACTTTTTTGAATCTCCAGGACTCCCAAAATTGAAGTGAATCTCAGAGATTTTTGTTTTCCAAAATCTGATCCGACAGAACAAAGATGTTGTGACTCACAATAAATAAACAGGACTGAACTGTTGACTTACACAAATTTTCATTTGTCCAGATTTCAAAACTCAAAACAGCTGGCAGACTTGCTATATCTGTAACCGTAAGCATTGCACCCGGTAGTTTAAACTTAAAGTGAAAGTTGAATGTTAGCAAAAGTTAAATAATCTGATTTGTTTGTGTTTCAGTGACATCTGCATATCAGCTGAGTGCACCGTCAAACTACACAGCATTTTCGGGTGTCATCATTGTCACATACTCAATTCCTAAGAATATCACCCTAAAAAGTGGTGTGATCCAGCTCGTCTCCACCCGAACAAACAAAGTTGTCAACAATGAAGGACACATGCCACCGGGCTACAACGACGGCGAAGTAACGTTCAGATGTGGCGTAGTGGACCACGCCGGCATGTTCATCTTTCAGATGCTAGAGACACCTGGTGGACCGGTTCTGACTGAGTCAAACGTGATGTATGTGAAATGGCCGAGGTTTACAATGGAGTTGCCACAGACTCACGAAGTGCTCACGAACGACGTGTCACTGCATTTTCAAATCGGTGGTGCCCAGTGCGACTCGGCACACTCCGGTAATACATTCTGGCTCCAACTGGTCTATTATGGAGCAAACGTAACCTGGAGCAGTACCGACGGACTCCCTATCCCGTCAGCACAAGTTGTGAAAAGACAAAACTTCACAACTTTCACCAACATCCACAATGTCGAGCTCATCTTTGAGTGCCGACTTTTCGACCGCGCCGGTATATACCAGATGCTTTTTCGTGCTGGACCGGAACAGCATGATCTTGTTGCCTACAGCAACCAGATGCGTGTCACCCCAAGCAAAGCGTACAGTCTGGATTCGCTGTCACCAAGCATCTATCCATGTCAAACGGAAATCAGAATACGCTATACGCAACCAAAATGCTCTGGAAACGACGACAAAGTTCGGCTTTACAAGCAAATTCCTCAGGCTGAATCAAGTATCGCATCACCGATGAATCTCATTTACGTAACGGAAATGCGGGCGCAGAAACACAAGGCATCTGTGGTGTTTCAGTGTGATCTGTTTGAGCGAAATTGGATTGGATACTGCTTCGTGTACATGAGTACTGCCCAAAATGGTGCAGTTGTGGAGCAGAAGCGAATTTGTCTACCGACAAAGAATTACTCAGGTGAGATATAACATCTTATTTTATAGAACATAGCCGGGTAGCACCTGTGTTGCAGTTTATATTTATTATGAAAAATATCACGTCTTTGGATCGAAAAATGCAGAAACAAGATGTTCCGAAAGAAAATGAATTTCTATCAACCAAGTAGAATAAATTGGAAAAACCTATAATAGCTGTACAATTTATAAATAAAAGGTGGATTTATGTGTGTATGTGTGACCATAAATTATATGCATGCTAACTGCAAAGAGAAATTTGGTGGTCATTGATTTCCTATTAAAACAGAATTGCGAGAAACCCTGCAATTATTATTTAATCATTTTGTTTTACAAATATTCCAACACGCTCTAGCTCCAACATATTCCATTCCCCTCCACACAGTCAGTCGTGACACCTACCCCTAGATGTGCTGTCAGTATAATCCACAACATGCTTCTGCAGCCATCCAGATAAGCCTTGGAGCATTATCTGTTTAGACAGCAGAAGCCAGGAGACAATAAATCTCCAGCTTGGAGATGTCACTCTAGACGGCCAGTGGAGTGGCTGTGTCACTTTACGGCACTACAGATCTGGGTACACAAAAAGCTGGACATCGTGTTATTAGCCATGCATTTGGTTTTAAGAATTTTACATTTTTTAGTACTATGATACATTGAGACTTCACTCTTTGATATTCTTTGTCAATTGCTAAGTTGCCAGTTCCAGTGCACTTGAAGCAGAGTAGCATATGCATCCATCAATTAACAGCTACTAATTACACACAGCTCGTTAGTTTTAGATGGGCAAGGAGACTGTCATTTAGAGATAACCTCATTTGGATAATGCTTCTCAGTGCCTGGAGAGATTAACACACAGGATTAATGAAGATGGATGGGATCAATGCTCCCCCATCATATCGCTGGCCTTTAGGCATCCAGGTTTCGTATGTCATGATAGGGGACATTTGCGACATTATTTCAAGCACTATTCTGAATTAAAACTAGTGAAATATACTTAATTATTTATAGTTTGAATAATGATAATTGTAAGATGTGCCTTTTTATAATTTTGCTTTAATAATTGTATTACTTTAATACTGTAATGATGTTGTATCTGACCAATAATTGGACAACCCGCTGCTCGTAAAAGCAACTGCAGACTGTGTAATTTGAGCATGGCAGATGATAGTTGTCTTCAGAAATTGATTGATGGCAGCCTGATTCATGGGAAGCTTGGCAATGCTCTCAGGGGATCCCAAAGGGATAAAGGGATTTGACAGAAGGATTAGTAGGAATTGCTGCTCAGTACAATTGCCTTTGGCGATGAAAGGAAAATCCTGTTGATGCGTGATTCCTGTTGGTGGCAGCTTGGGATATTTAGAATATTTTGTGGCAACATTTTCTCAACATTGGAATTGAAATTAAGTTGTTTTGGCAGATTCATACTATTTGGGATAAAGACAATTGTACAAATACAGTGTCACTTGTTCCCCATTATTGGATGTTTTGGCCTATTTTTGTACTTTGTGTGGGGGTTGATTGAAAGTTTGATGAAAGGTGAAACACGATAGTTAGGTTTACATGGTTTATGTACTTTGACTTGCTTGTTGCTGTCATTGTGTTATTAAATAAATAATTTAGTAATTTAGTAACATGGTATGTTGTTACATTTTTGTGTAACTCCAAATACTAAACTGATAACAATTAAGAATATATCTTATTTTGTCGGTGTAACTTCAAGAAATATTAACAATTCATTATCAGGACTGTAATTTTGTAAAGTCTTTAATGTAGAGCTCTTCTAATTATATATCCAGGATCAACATCCATAAGATATCTTTAAATAGCACCAAATTCTAGAGAATATATAAATAAATTAGAGTAGCTAGATATAATATATTATGGCAGATAAAATGGTCATAAACAGTTCATAACATTCTGTAGAATGATAGCATGTGGTGGAATGCACCCACATGACAGTGGTGTTGTGACACACCTGTCACTCTACTCAGCTGCAGCAGGGGGACCCTGAAGCAGTGGGCTATAAACCTGTCACCCCTGCCTCCTGCTCACAGGGTGGCCAGTCAGTTAACAGTGTGTCATCATTAGTCAGACAGACGCAAGTGTCCACTAGTCCTGTCTGTCCGCTCCTGGTCATCTGTCTGTGTCACTACAGGTCTGGTCAACATGAGGACACCTGTCAAGTCTTGGTGACCTGAGGGGACATTGTGTCATTGTATGTAGAGGTGCAGACAGGGGTATGGGTGTAGAAGAGAGATGAGATCATTTATCACCCTTTGGTTTTGTTTAGAGGGGAAAGGTAAAGTTAAAATGGGATGTGCCCCACTTTTGGAAAGCTGTTTGGAGGTTGGATGATCTCAACATGGGAGACATTTAGGGAGACAATTATTGAAAGTCCTAAGCATCTCAAAATTGCAGACGAGGTTTGTTTATGGAATTATCTGATGGTAAGTATTATTTATTAGCTTATAAATATCTGAGATAAATTGATGATTTTGATTATATGTATTACGGGCTACAGCTACGGAGCATGGTGAACATGGAGATAACCACTTTTATGTCTTGCATACATGTATTATAACACATTAACTTTAATTTAAATGTCGTGACTGAGATAACAGTTTATACCGTTTTTACATGAACAAAATATTATGTCTGAACACTTTTGGTGCTATACACACTTCACAGGCAAAGAGAGTAATTTAATAAACATCAAAAAATGCAGTATGGTGCCAATATTTGAATTATCCAAACTGAACAAGTTTGACCTTTGAAAGTTTGAGAGGAATTGGCACGGAATCGCTACATCTGCAACCACTGAATATTAATAAGCGAGCGCATCATCTGGGGAGAATGGTCTTGATTAAGTAGATCCACTGTTAATAATAACAAGACAAGTCCAGGACACAACATGCCATTGATCAGTCCTGTCTGAGTGTGGCTTAATCACCAGTTGCACAGGTGGAAATCACCAGGATGGATTTTACCATGTTGTTGAGTTGAACTCATGAATCTGATATCTGAAGCACGTATTAAATGTGTTGTTCATCATGTCTAATTACAAACATTGTACAGCTTGTTGTACAAGTTGTTGTACAGCTTGTTGTACAAGTTGTTGTACAGCTTGTTGTACAAGTTGTTGTACAGCTTGTTGTACAGGTTGTTGTACAGCTTGTTGTACAAGTTGTTATACAGCTTGTACAAGTTGTTGTACAAGTTGTTGTACAAGTTGTTGTACCGCTTGTTGTACAGGTGCTGTTGGCTTCATTCGATGGCATTTACAATGAATATCATGACATCAGTATATTTCAGTTTTATAAAAGAGTTATCATTTTTATGATTTTTTTAATGTTGCCAATATTAGTCTTGATATTGGAGTACTTAGTATAATTGTATTGTACCGTACACGGCGTATGCATAAATCAATGAAGAACTAATCTTGATTTTATGAATAAATTGATTTAATTTCTTAAGCAAGGAAGACACAGAGCACACCAACCCTGCAATGTAGGGTGCAGAATTACAAACAAGTTCATTCAGTTTAATCAGTTAACCGGTTACAGATAATTTTTTTAAAATAAAATTGGTGTATTTTTTGTTAACTATATTATTTTAAAGTGTCCTCTTTTGTTTTGGGAATACTTCATTTTATGAGCCAAATATTATACCATCAGTTCCTCTGTTTGACAGACAACTCTGGCAGTCTGATGACTGGTTTATGTCAGTTTCACAGATTAAATGACAAGCATAAAATATAACGTGACCTTCAGGAATTCAATCTGTCTTCATTAATATCAACGTGATTGTGTTTTTCCCTGAATGCTTCCGCTGGTTCCCCAAACACTGCCCAGACCTGCCAACTGGGCTGACACAGTTGAGAGACTTCAAAAGGATTTTAATGGATGCATGTCTTTCTGAATTCACTTTCATGATCAAATATAGACCACCACTACTAGCACCAGGGTAGTACATTTGCAACGAAATTGTGTGTCTTATTTAGGACAAAATACATACTTTTAAGTACAGTCATGATGACAGTATAGCATTGTTTATAACAATTAAATGTTTTTAATTTAATTCTGGTAATATAATAATGGGTTAAATGGATTTCAGTCGTTCTGTTGTGTGTCTTGACTTTAGGGCCACCTTATAATATGAACTCTCCCAGAACACAGTCAATGATAAAGTTTCCATTGACTAGCCCCAAGGGTGGTAGGTTTAACTATTGGATTTGTGGAACTGGACAGGATGTTAGCTACATCCCTCTGTTGTTTCCAGGGAAACAATGGGATTGGTTCTGGGATGATCTTGACTTCCTAGGATTATCAGGAATTAAACATGTCACATCATATCCCAGCAACAACAAACAAGCTTAGCTCTTTTAATTTAAAGTTTTTTCCCCTCCCAAATGCATGATGCTAGTTCTAGCATTCACTATGTAGACCTAAACCAATCCTGTTTGTCTATGTTCCTTTACTTCCTTGGAACAATGACCTCTTGGCAGTGTTTTGTTGTTTAAAAAGGTATGAGTATCTCAAGTTATTAACTTGCACCGTGTTTGTTGCAGTTAGGTGAGCCACTTACCAGATGTCGCCAGTGTGGCTTTACGTTTGTTTTACTTAGAAATATTTAATCAGTGAATGCATAAATTCAATAGTCAGTCGTAACAATTGTTATATGAAAAATGTAATGTTGCATTGTTGCTCCAGGTATTGGTATAAAACAGTCTTCAGATGTCTTGTCTCCTCCATTAAGCCAAGTCCTGTGTCTCACTGTTTGCATGATGACGTGTCGTCCTGCTAATGTCCAGCTAGAAATAGGAGAACCCACCATTTAAGGTCTTTATTCCTCGGTGACGATACTCAACGTGAAATTATTCTCTTCGGTGATGAAAAATCAATCCTGTACCTGACTCACGACGGGCAACTAATTGTCCACCGGCAGAAAGCTGCTGTTGTCAAGAGTCAGTGGTGACAAATGACAGACTCTCTCACATGTGGGAATCCTAGAAGTCTGTTAATGGTGTATGCATTACCTCAGGGACAGATTAGCACTTTCTATCTGGGCAGTAAATCAGGGTGTGAGTGTGTGGGGAGAATAGGAGAAACTAGTCTGGATGAGATGGTTCGTCTGTTGATGTTAGTTCTTTGTTCTGGGTTGGTGTTGGTGTTGGTGGCACTGCGTTAAAGAACTGTGGCGGTTAGATCTATAATCAAATAAATTATTTTGTGCGTGATTGTTTAGATAAATATTATTAATAAGCACCATAGTAATTAAGATTGGTTCAGATTTTTTACTCAGAAAGAATTCTTGAAGGGAAATGATTTCATTCCATAAAAACAACAGAAGTACATCAAATGATGGTCTGATTACCTGGTATTTGTTAAAACAGATCAGGTTAGGCATTTTTTTTTTGGTAACTTGTCTGATTTGATGACACACCAATTGACTTGAGGAGACAAACACATTAAATTTGTCAGGAAATTATGTTTTCATATTATGATATACAATTCCCATTAAAAGTACATGTGTTTAATTAATTTAATTTATTCAGCTGTTTTGGGTGAACAGATGGCTTGAGCAGACACAATATGCTTCCCATCTTAAGGGAGTTCGTTTTTGCTTAATTGATTGGTAATTGATATGCTTGGCCTATTAGCTGGGTAGACGGTACAGACACCAAACTCATCTTGTGCCTCATAAATATTAATTCTACCAATATGTCGAGGCCTTGAGACACTTGTCCTTCTGATGGTTTGATTGCATTATATGGTTTTCTTAATATTTCTCACTTTATATGTACATCTAATGAACATAACCGTTTATGAAGTACTGAATTACACTTATTGGAGGTTAAGCATTTTTCTCATGTTAATAAATCTACTTGTTGCATTTTGGCATAGCTTTATGTAGAGACCAGTCCACCCATCATTTGGACGGGTAAAAACTAATATGTACGGATAAAAAACTGAAGGAGCAAAACAATTCTTCCAAAACCATAGATATTGTTAGTTATGCCTTGAAAGTGAGTGAAAATGTGTGTTTGTAGTCCATTTCAGGTCACACATTTAAAAGTTTGTCCACCAAAACATGTGTGACTGGCTATAATTTTATCCTGCATAAAACCCTGCATTGTGGGAATATAGCTGAGTGTAGAAATGTCATAAGAGGGTGAATAGGCTCTGACATAACAGAGAGGTGATTGAGTGACTTTCCCAACTTCCAGCACCCTATGAAGTGGGGTGTTGCCCTGTAGATGCCCAGAAGTGGGGTGGGGTGAGACAGATTGCAGCCTCCATTGGTGTATGGTATCCTAACATCAGTCAGAACATAACCAGCTCATATTGTGTAGTGCAGCCACAGAGATAGTTTGTCTAACTTTGTTGTGCAGTTACTGAAGTAGTTTATCTAACTTAGTTCTCGATCAGTGGCTACTCTGTGAAATGCCCATTGCTGGTGTGATATTGTAAGTGGACGCTGTTGTATATGGACTGGGGGAATTTCTTTAACAAAAACACAAAACTAGATGCAAACAAGTTTTCCAAACCTTGCAACTATACATAAAAATTACTATTTCGGTTGTTTACTGGGTTTTGTCTATTTTGTTGATACTTTTAAAAAAATTGCATAAATTCAGAATACATGTATTACCTGTTCACTGTGTACACATCAGCAAACAAAGGTATAATGTTACAATCACTTAGACATTAAAAGTTCATTATTTAACATTGCCACTGGGGTTCATAATACTCCATCATAATTATACACTATACAACCGCTTGGTTTAGTAAATGGATCTGAATTCATTGGCACCTTGGCTAATTTACAATGTTACACACCACACCACCACCCCAGCCATGCACCTGTAACTGACTGGCCATGACAGCAACATTCCCCTGGGACAGTTCTCAGACTGATTACAAACAAACAGCTCCTGGGTAGGAGACTGTGCAAGTGCTATGTTAGCTCAGAGTGATTAACTAGTATGTTTGCTTAGTCTGTTTGCCTGGCTACTACATGTACACAGGTCTCCTATATGGCATGCACATACATGTGTGCATGATCACAAGCATGCATCTACTGCAGTGGTTTGTTTGGTGCATACAGTATGTACTGTGCACACATGTAACCATTTCAGGCACCTCTGACGTTTCCTCATAAAACAGCTTATTTCTTCAGATCAGTGTCATTTATCAGTGGATAGATAAGTCAACTGGTGGTTATTTGTAAGTTTTTCGTAGGTTTATATGTGTGTGTATATGTACATGTATGTCATTCATACTTTATTTTTTTTTAATTCAAAATGCAAACAAAGTATACCCAATATTTTTTAAATATATTATTAATATTAATTAAATTAATTAATTAAACAAAGTTATATATATATATATATATATATATATATATATATATATATATATATATATATATATATACAGGTGTATATAATTATTATATATATTATATGTATCTATTTTTAATGACATAAAATTTTAGTTCAACCAAAAAACATACCTAGTATCTGCTATAATACGTTCACTCATTTGTATAATATCTAAGAAAAAACTAAAATATTAATTAAATGAAACTAAATTAATCAAATCATTAAATTAATAAATTAGTTAAATAAAATAATATATTTTTTAAATAAATGTAATTACCTGTTGTTCAAATTAAACTAGCCATGTTTCTTGGTTGATGTTTTTGTTGACATCCCGTGCTTTCTCAAAAATATGTCAGCGACTTATTGAGTGCGTTGAATGCAAAATGTTGGCACCATAGTTTAATAATTATATAGAGAGAGACCTGTCTCCCATCATTTCGATGGATAAAGTTCGCTTTAGGATGAGTAAAAATGTATGATAGGTCGAAGGGAAACTTGACAAGTAAAAGGCATATTTTCTAAAAAATTATGTTGTCAATTATGTTATTAAAATGTGTGGCATACTTGTGTATGCATGAAGTATTGTGTATTTTGGGACATCATAATTTATATAAGAACTCTGAACTGGTTTCTATATACACTGTACCTGGGTTCAGATGTCAACCAGCCAGGATATTTTGGAATTGGGAAAAATTGGATCCTATAGAAAGGCCTCATTGACACAGCTAATAGGTTTTACTAGGCATAATGATAGAAATAAATTATTTCGAAAATGTTAAGCAAACATATGGCCCTTTATTTCTTAAAATTTACTTCTTTTATTAAATTCTACTCATTACATATTTAGACATCAAAGACTGGATTCATGATAGCCTAAACACATCACACCTGTTGATGAAGCACCTTTCATTTTGTTATGGTAATTGACTCGTTTCTGACCTACTTGTTATGCATACAGTTTCTTAATAATCACGACACACCATAGATTACCACAGATTGCATCATTAACTTGTAACCTACTAGTATGAAATAGAAATGGTACGATCTGCTAACCATCTATCCCATGGAAACACCTGTCTCAGGCTCCCGTCTAAATTGATTAATTTGCCCACGTGGTATCAGCAGTTTCCAAAGCAACGGGACATATTGATCACATTTTTCACCTTCAGCCGCAGGTAACACATGAAGGATGAATCACGTAGTGACTTTTTTTAGCAGGAATTAAATTTTTGTCTGGAAAGAGCATAAAAATGCAGATCTTAGATATGTCATCATTAGAATAAATGTATATATTATAATTTATATATATATATATATATATATATATATATATATATATATATATATATATATAGTCTGTATATCTGTTCAGATGTTTTCTGTATAATACTAGAAAATTATTTTCTGGGGGCTATTATTTTTCTGCAAAAGATCATATAATTTTGATTTTGCTACATTCAGTTGATATGAAATAATATTAATTTGATGTATAAATACGAGAAAATATTGTCAGTTTGCTCTATCATAAATATCGAATGCACATATGGCTAAATGCAAACTGTACATATACATGTATGATCTTGAAGTAAACATGAATAAATCCCTTGCACATATTTGAGTAGAATGTACTAATGTTGTTAGCAATGGTTAACACTGTAACTATAATGTATACTACCAATGCTAACACGGCAACCACACACAATATTTTATTGTGTTGTGTTTGATTAGGAATCACAGATATCGTTTCATCCAATATCTTTGTATCCATGTTGCTTAGAAACCACGGGACAAATTGCCTTTCAAGTAACTTCAAGTGTCTTGACCGTAATATCAGCTGGGCTATTAAGTACTTTTGTGAATTGCTTGTTCGCTGTTTGTAAACCAAATGGAAACAGGTTATCACGGTCAAGCTTTTACAAGATCATCTTATGGGCATATCTTGACCGCCTACATAATTACATTCAGTCAGCATGAACAGGCAATAATTTATTGTACACGACATGTTGTTGACCTTAAATTTTCAACTAAAATAGATAACATATATTTGAACTTACATTTAACAAATACAGAAAACACATTCTAATAGTTAAGATATGTGAGTATTTTTTATTTAGATACATATTGTGTAATTACCTCATATAACGTGACAATACTAATTGATAATCAAACATATATTAAAACCACTGTTTGTTGGTTCATATTATTTAGTAAATGATTTACTTTTTTGTTTTCTCCATGCATTTCAGCTGTCTCTCACAGAGGAGGCTATGACAGATAGCTGGAAAATATAGAGAAAACATGTTTCTTGAAATAATTTATTAAATAATAAAAAATGTTGGTTGAACATTAATTTGAAGACAGATATATTTAAACTGTTTCCATTTTCCAATTAATTCTACTAATGTGTATTAATTAGCCCAATGTACTACTGTTATATAAATCAAATGACATTGAAAATCAATATATTTAGATTGATCTGTGATTGATCTGTGGTATGGGTCTGTAACCCCCAAATTGAGATCGATTATGAGATCTATCTTTGACCAGTGGTTTCTGCTCTAGTTAATTGCTTAGTGATATACATATCTCTTGTGTTAACGAAGTAAATAGATAAATAAAGTTCTGTGTTTTCAGTCCTGCAACTGACAGTTTTATTCACACATCAGGTGGCTTTATGTACAGGGACATATCCAGACGAACTGATAAGGAAGTAATGCTTAAATGAATTTGACACGCCACTGTGAGCATTTAAAGACCTTTATCTTGTGGAAATCGGCTGGGAGAAGTATTCAATGCAGCTGCTGGTTCACACAGTACCTGAATCACTATGCACAGCCTGAATAGCTAAACCCCCCAGGCAATGTAAATCCAGTATCGGGGAAGACTGGATTTCAAAAAACCCTCGCATTTATTTGTTCATGTGCATGGCGTTTGTATAATTGTTTCCGCCTGCAGCGTTTTCATTACGCCAACCTGGACGAATGTTGCATGCTTGGTCAGTGGCGTGTGAGGGTCAATAGAATTTATCTTTTTGTTAAGGGCATGCTCCAGAGATTTGGTTTAACCTTTTTGTCAGGGTCGTGCCCCTACGACCCTGGCTTTGAACCATGCGTCTTCATTAGGCCCGCAGCAAGGTGCTGTATTAGGACCAGCAGGAGTGGTTTTAGTTCATATGAAGGCAGTTGCTACTTTCCAGTAGAACTTAATTAGCAGCGTCAGCATCAGCATCAGCGTCAGCGTCAGCGTCAGCGTCAGCGTCAGCGTCAGCGTCAGCGTCAGCGTCAGCGTCAGCGTCAAACTTCCAGGACTTGAAATCATGTATGAAATCAAACTCACAGGACATAAAATCAAAGGATAAGTAACTTGAAATATTATATATATATACAGTGTATATATATATATATATATAATGTTTCAAGTTACATAAATATTATATAATACATAATAAATTAAGTTCTTAGTATATATATATATATATATATATATATATATATATATACATACATAACAAATTTACACTAAGAACTTAATCATTTTACAGCCGTATCACGATAGGATCCTACTATATTACTTTATATATATATATATATATATATATATATATATTATATATATATATAAAGGAGAAAATTTTTGCAGGGCATCTGGGATGTTTAATATAATTTTATTAATGAATGCTCTATATTGTGAATAGGCCATGCAAATAAGGCATATAAGCCCCCACAAATGTGTGAAAATTATGCAATCTAGTATTTACAATGTTTGACTAATACAAGTTATAAAATATAATGTTATGAGTTGTAAATTATTTCCTGTTTCTTTTCACCAAATGAATATTGAAAATATTTGCCCCAAACCTGGATACCCTGTGATCCAGGTCACCCTCTGAACATGCTTCTACATTAGGGTATCCACAGGGTTCTGTGTGTTGTTATAGTGATTACGACAACAGTGTCTGGGTAGACAGACAGGCTGTTCTATAAACTCCTTCCCAGTCACCAGTCCCATTCTGCTTCCTGTGGAGACTAATGCCCTTCTAAGTGCTTAAAACCAGATTGAAAGGCTCCCACGCTGGTTCTCTTGACAGCTGTTTACCCCACCAACCCCTCTACAGGAATGTTACCCTTCCCTCTAAGTAGTTGATGTTGGCCCCTAGTAGGAATGTGAAACTACTCACTTTGGTAAACAGAGCGGCTGACATTTTTAGAAATCTATTTCCTTTTAAACCTGTCAGTCAAGCAGCATATAAATTACCCAGCCTCACAGCTGGTGCATTTTATCTAAGTATTTCTTTCTATTTTCACATGTAAAAATTTCCACAAGTAATTTTTATGTGATGTGAAGAAATTCAAAGTAACTTAAACTATGTTACACTATCTCATTCACGTACAAACTCACTCTAATCCATCTGGGCTTGATCATGATTGTGAGGACTTCACAGTTTTTAGCATGACAGGTTAATATAAACGCTAATGGTCTGTAATAAATTCCAAGTGCTCCCTACAGTTAAGGAATATCCAGTAAAATAATCTCGTAATGTTCTCTGAAAGTGATTGAACACAGACATGATATGTTAGGATACATTTCCCCCTGTCTTTGGCATACGTTGAATGATACATGTCCCTCTTTGTGCTGTTAAAACGGTGCACCGTGCCCTCACTAATGTGGCTCTGATTATATCTCAAGAATATTTTTTTTTACCAATTTCCTACTATTTGTACTTAGAGTCAATATCTTTTAGTTGCACTTAAATGCTTGAATATAGTACAAGAACTATGCTTTGTATTTGTATGAAGCAACTATTCTTGTTCAACCAATTTATTTGTGCCTCTGGCGTCTTCGACAAGGCACTTTTTCACCAGCCTGAAATGTTCGACATTATTTTGTGTGTGACCATTTCTGTAAAAGCAATTCCTAAAGTGCTGTGACTTTGTTGTACTTTATCAGTTGTCACCTACAGGAACCTTTTAAATGCGCTTGGTATGACTTTTTCATATGACTATTTATGTCAGTCCCACCATCAACCTACCTAAATTTTGAGTGAGTTGATCATCCATCTGTGCCTTTTTCTTGTTAATGTCCACCTGACAAACGCAGGAATTGATAAATGCCCGGGAGTTTGTCATTTGTCAAACTGATATATTAATTACCGGGTCCTACCCGGGGCGCCTGCTCTTTACAAACGGTTTGAGACGCATGAAAATTATACGTTCCTTTCTTCATGTAATTACAGTTTACCGGGACGACTTATAGGCTTCAACAAGTCAGCGTTTGTGCAGCCACAGTCGTTGTTGCTTTTGAAGTTGATCTAGGGCTGGTGGTTTTGATCTTGTCTTCTCTCGTAGACAAGTCAGAGCCGGCTGAAAATGCAGACACCAAGGGCAGACTGTAATGTTTACTTATGTGGTTACATGGGGGTCACCCCTGCAATTAAAGGGGTTGTTCGTTGAATCGGTTATAGGGTTACCTGCGCTGTGTTTGAAGTTGAATTCCGATGTTGAAAGTATCACTGGGAGAAATATGAGTGACAGATGGTATCGCTGAAAGTAGACGAGAGAGCTGTTTCATATGGATGACTGGATGTTCAGACATTCAAAGTATGTTTCTACTTCACAGAGTATTTAACTTATAAAACTTGACTCATTATTAACTGAAATATACTGTCATTAGTAAAATTTTGAAATATTGGTTAATATAGCTTTTAAATTAATAAATTGATTAAATTCAGTTAATCTTAAATATAATTTTTATAAAATAACAAATGTTAATGCTATGTTTTAAATATAATTTTAGGGTTTTTAATTAGATTGGTAGCTGACTGGACATAGCTTAATGATTGTTTCTGAAAATATTTGTTAAATGTTGTGTTGCTCATTTGGGTGTTCATTAAGTCAACCAAAATTACCACCGGGGTTCTGAAAATTAACTCAACTAGTGAACTTTACATAGTGAACATCATAAAGTGAACATCATAACTAGTTAACCTTCAAAAGATATGTTAATCAGCTACTTAGAACTGTTTCATTTATCTTGATTTATCCTATAACATTCTAAATATGTGTCTTTGTGATTAGTTTACACATTACATGTGGGCAGTTTAATAAAAAAAATATTAATTTAGTTTAAACTGTTTTTACAAAATCTACAGAGCGATGCAGTTGCACAGATGCACCAGCACTGCACAGTGGATACTAAGCAGATTTAATTTTTCATACAACATTTATTTGTGCCATGGTCAGCAAAAACATTTATTTGTGCCATGGTCAGCAAAATAAACATTTGTGCCATGGTCAGCAAAAACATTTATTTGTGCCATGGTCAGCAAAAACATTTATTTGTGCCATGGTCAGCAAAAACATTTATTTGTGCCATGGTCAGCAAAAACATTTATTTGAGGAGGTTGGCTTGACGTAAATGTTCTAAAAAGACTGACTAGTTCAACGAGACCTCATAAGATCATGACATTGTAACCGCAATATAATATACAGACTGGTCAGTTAATAGAACCCATCTGAGAGCTGGAAACAACTAGAGGTGCTTTTAACTTAAAATTTAAGTGAATTGAGAAAATGTTAAAATATTTAAACCTATAGCAGATTGATCTTCCCACGCCTGCTGCACCAGGGAATTCCATTAATATTACATGAATATTTCTTCCCTGGGCAACAAGGTTAATTGTCACTCCTCAACGATGGAACAGTCATTGTTCATTCGTCAAACAAACCCTCTTGTCCATCAGGAAATTAACTTCCGTTTGTCTCAGTCTACAGTGATTGCAGGAAGCATCATGGGTAATATTACAGCACTATGGTCACATGACATCATTGTCAAGATTATGTCACTCCATAATTTGTTCCTCTAGGTTTAATTCGACAATTAGTGGGAAGGAAGGGTGCTATTAAAGTAGGTAATTATAATCAGTGGTGACTTCTGCAACTATTTATAGAGCATTATGCAACCTCTTCTATTTCTTTTATTGATGTTCTGAGATTTAGTAATGTTGTGATAGCAATGTTAAAACTGCTTAAATTATTTGTCATTTATGTAAGCTCATCATGACTTAAATTTATTATATACACACAATAAATATTAAATTAAATTAATCTATGTTAAACTATCAAAATTTCTACTGAATATGAACAACATTGGAATATGGAAATGACTTATTTACAAGTGTCACCTTTTTTCTCAAACAAATGAATAAATCAGATTTGATTGTTAAATCAGGCAAATTGCAAGTGTAAATTTAGCAGGATTCAATTGAAGCACATTGGTCATATTCACTGAGTTATGGTGAGAATCCATCAAAGATATTTTTATATTTTAATTAATAATTCATCCAACTATGCCTGTGTTATTTTATTTGCAATGCTCCTATTGAAGCCGAAACAAATAAATTACTTCATATCAACCCAACCATGGTCTATCAAGACAGGTTGGCCCATTATTAATCGGCTTGCCCGTAATTCTCTGGTTATCTGCGTTCTACACCTGTGTACATCTGGGGTGAGTAGTTAGACTTGTAGGCCCAGGGCCACACAGGCACACACAAACTGTTCTCTTTGGTAACAACATTCTCTATTGTATAGGGAACTGTTATCAGCACCACTGCAGTCTTTGTCTATTGGTCTGCTTTGTGTGAGTTGTACTTGTTGGTATTCTCAGAGGGTCTAGTGTTGTCTCAGTTCTACTATAGCTAAGACTGCTATGTGATATCTAGCCACCTTACATTGCTAAGTAATATCTATCATTACCGACAGAAAGACACCCAATAACGTATGGGTCGCTTTGAGATACTTATGACCTTTGTGCAAGTTCTGAACTGACATAATAGCAAGGTTCGATTACTACATTTATTAGAGCCTTTTATGTGATGGCAGCGTAGTAGTTATTAGAAAGAAAGACGGGGTCAATACTAAAAAATCAATCATTGAGTTGAATGGAAATTGAGAGGTGTCATGTTTAGGCTTGTTTTTTAGCTTGTAACTTTCACCAGTTTCAAAGAGGAGGAAAGTGGTATTGTTTTGCTTTGTGAGTTTAAAGAAAATCAGATAAACTTTTTCTGAGGTGTCAAACTAATGACTACTTTGGTACTAATGGGACTTTCCTATTCACACCATGTCGACTGTCTCAAGCAGCTTCTGTCAGAAGCATGACACATAATGTTGTACTTCAGATTAAAGACACAGAATAATGACACTTCTGCAGTCCTTGTTAATTACAAGAATGCAAATAGTTAACGTTATCAAATTATCATTTCAGCAAAGATTGCATCTTACTAACTAAACATTTACTAGGTTGTGAATCATATGACTAGCACAGGAACACAAATATAAGTAATTGTGACCTTTGGATACATTTAGACACGATTGACCTTGCATTAACAAAAATATATATTCAGTTGTTTTTTTACTGCGTGACATCATAACAATTGCAGGATTGTGAATTGTTCATTCAGATGCCAGATTGACTGACTGACTGGTTTGTTCTGATGTGTCATCCTGGTTTGGGAGAAGTTTTTATTACTGGGTATTTTGCTGCCAGATTACTTATAGTTTTACAGGCACTTGAACATGTGGCTGCAAAAATGCAAATTTTACGATGTGCTTAATGTAACTAAGAAGATCTCAGGCACAAGAGAAAGAACTTGCTTCTGTCTGGAGTGTAAAGTAAGAGGAAAGAAAGTATCTTGTATCTGGTACTGTGTAATCGACTATGTTTTATTATCTTTTATTACATCATTCTGCAGTTAGTATGTACAAACAAAATACATACTCTACTGTAAAAACAGGATAAAGACACTCAGAACTGAGTCATAAACTGAACCACTATTACTACCAGTACTATAGAGTTTATCTCAATATAGACCCAGAGATAAATACAGACAAAAAGTGCAGGATTTTATGTTTGTTAAAATTACCAATTTACCGGTAATGTGTGGTTTATGTGCTGACAGTAGACTTCTGCGTGTGTGCGATAACTCGGTCCCACTCCACCTCGACTCATCTATAATGTATGAGACCAATGTCACTGCCAACACAATCATTCCCATCTGTAGTTCATCTTAATACACAGGTGATAAAACATTCTCCAATTGCACCTGAGAGATTTACCTACGTGTGACTCTTTGTTAACAACTGGCAGTGGATACATTTTATGGAGGGGCAAATGGATATGTGCAATTTTAGGAGGAAATAATCTTTGGTGAATGTGGGTACAGTCGCAGATAATAAATTGTGGTAATATGATTGGTCGAGGGTAAAGGTTGGACTTACATGACGTGTCGTTTTGATGATTACTGTGTGAAATTAATGTTTTATTTGTAAAAGACTGCCTATTTATTTGTGGTGTTACATATTGCACATTATGCATAACTCTGAGTCTTTCTTTTTTACCTTTAGAAAATGTACACATTTACTTCAGCCTATCTTTCTGTGCCAGTTGAGTTTTCAATCACATACGTTACATAATGTTTTATTGAATATAATTTTTTTTATTCAAAGCTGATAACGACATAAAATATAATTAATTGTTTAATGACAGTGTCACAATATGTTTTTAAAACTTAGTTTTTGAAAATCCCTGTTATATCAATCTACTTACCGGTTTACAATTCATGCATCAAATTAACAATTTGTTTGCAACGTTATGCTGACAATTCCATGTTTTCTGTGTGGCTAATTGAAATTACTCAATTGTTCACAAATTATAGAAAACTCACACCATTAAACATCAATGCAAATACACAAGGAAGTCATCTTCTTTGCCTGCTAGTTTATAGTACCGACTAGGGGATGGAAATTGTAGCTTGAAATTGCAGTTTACTCCTTTTATTGTATGCTATATTATAGATTTACATAGTTTATATTTGTTGTAGTTAATTGTTTTAGTTCATTGGTGTAGTTCATGTGCATTATTGTGGTATTTCATATGCTGCTTTGCTTACCGTGTCTGCTGTTTACAGTGTATTTGCTTCCAGTTTTATTTGCGCATTGTTTCAGCTTGTTTTGTGTTGCTTTTGTTTCATGAATTCTTGAATGTGCCTGCCATGTTCCGTACGGGTCTGCTTGCATCGTACATTGTCACGGTAAGTCGCTTATTCATTGGTATATTTATTTAATTGTTATTACAGTTTAATCACTGCTGAGAGACATACATATATAGCAAGGTCATAGAAGGTTCATTTATAAATTCATTTGAGCGGAAGAAAATACAAACACCTGTAGAGTATGCACGACACAAACAAAATAATTGCAGGTAATTTTCACCCCCGGGGCTTTAACCCTGAATTCATGCTTAATTCATACAGGTATACTGGTATGTGCATGGGGTCTCTTAACGTGAATACCACCGGGTACTTACAGTTAAAATTCCCACAGCAATTTAGTGGAGAATTTTATCAGTCATGTAGTAACATTTTAGTGTGAAAGTGGATCAAATGAAGCTTTTGAAAGTATTAATTTGCTAAAAAAATTCAAATATATGTCAAATTTTTTTGAAATTATTACTTTGATACTTGTTGATTCCTAAGTGAAACTTAGTTCTCATATAGCACTGTATCTGATCAATAGGACTGTTCAACACACTCCATACTTTACCTACATTTTGCTATGCTGCAATTAATGTGGAGGTATGTTTATATGAAAAAAGTATTAAATTAAAATTAAGTAAATTTGTTAGCTCAACCTCTCAAATATGTACATGTACACGTTTGTAATGGGAGTTATTCAAACCTGCTAATCTGTGGTCCTCTCTACAGAAGCACTTCCAGACTGGCTATAGGTGACAGATGCGCACAAACACCGCACATACAGTTTACACTCAATCTACCCTGTTTGTGGTTGTATAAAAACTGGAGCAGTGATTCAGAGCATCAGTAACTGGAGAAGGTTCGACAAAGACTGACTGTAGTTGTCTTTGTCATCATTGATACAGGGTTGAATTCACACAGCGCCCTGAGGGTTATTTGTCAGGGTTGGGTTACAGTGGGGAGTCAATCATTAAGATCACCTGAATTAGAAGTGGGCCTTCATACAGGGCCCTAATTATGGGGTGTCTTTGTAAAACTGGCCATTAGCGAGATTTTCGGCTAACAAGTATGGATGTTTGCATTGGAAATACGATTCCTGACATGACTCAGAACTTGCCTTTCATTTTAGCGTTTGTTTAAAAATACTGTGTGGCAAAAACACAGGAAGTTTCCAGGTGATTTTAATGGTTGGTGCAGACAGACCTATAGTCGTAATGTGTTCGTATTCATGTAACATTTTCTACTTTCCATATGTTAGAACCATCGATCCATCATATGCATATAATTATGTGTGTGTGTATGTGTGTGTGTGTGTGTGTGTGCGCGTGTGCATGTGTGTGTGTATATATATATCTTATATATATATAATATATATATATAATTTATATACATTGCATATGCATATTTTATCGGTAGATTCTAAAAATCTAAAATCAGCCATTATTTAGGCAGCATTTACATTATGATTTTTATACACACATTTTTACACACACATTGCTTTGAGAACATATTAGACCTTAGTAATTAATCTATATTATAACAAATCTGCAATAAAAAAATGAATATTCTAATATTATGTTATGATATGGTTGACTGAGAAATGAAAACTTGAGTTACGAGATAGATAATGGTTATATCTCTGGAGATTGTCAACAGAGTCAGTAAGACTAAGTCACTGTGGATTTGATTAGTTAGCCCGGTGGAAATCAATCACCATTATTAGGTCAATGATTTTTTATTGAAAAAGCCTGAAATGAGGACATGGGATTGAGTGAATTCACAGAACAAAGCAATTCTACTGCCTTTGAAGCTGACGACATTTAGAGAGTAACTGTCTGCTACATTAGCTGTTACCATAGTGCGCACTAGTGCTTTCCGCGGAGGTACACTTCGGTGCACATCAGCCGGCTATGATGACATCAATGTTCGCGTGTTGCTTTTCATGTTATTGCGTTCATTTATTTAATGGTGCAGATAGGCAGAAAGACAGGTAGATACTGCTTTAGCTAGACGCCCATCCACTTGTCATTTGGATGGGTAAAATCCATTTATGATGTGTAGTAGGAAGGAAAACAATTTGAGGAGCAAAAGAAGTTTGTTTAGGTTATGCTGTCAATTATGCTTTTAAAATGGTTGTCGCAGTTTATTTTTACACTCATTTCCAGCTGAGTTCAAAGGATTTTATAGTCATTTTTAGTATTTATATATGCATCGATTATTATGTATTTCTCGACACACTTCATGTCTACAAAGTCTTCTATATATGGATGGTGTCAAACATGAAGACAGCCAGACAGGCAGGAGGATTTAACTGTTTTGAAGACAATATCAACCGTCACTTTGCTATTTCAGATGTTTCCAAAATAATGTTGAATGAGGTAAATATTGGTATGCAGCAAAAGCATGACTGAAGTCAAATGGCTTAAAAGAAAATCTCTCCCCTCGTTAAGGGCAATCCCTCATATTCACATGGTGAATGTGGTGGTTTTGGTGTGAGATCCACCATTGTACAATTTCTTTGCAAGTTTTTATAGCTATGTGTCATCACGTAATGCAATAGATCACTTTTGCGTTACTTGGCACCTGTGCTCTAAAATGTGTAATATCTGCTCCCTTACCATATAGAAGGTTTGATGTATTGCTGCGGGTATCCGCAACAGGGTGCTGACACCTAGTGAATGACGGAGTAAGTGTATTACATGATTGATGATGATGTCATCAATCATGTTATGCTGTGTTTATTCATTGTATGGCTATCGTCAGGATTCATCATTTTTGAACCTGTTACAATTAACGACTCTAATTACTGACATTATTCACATTAACAGATTCAGTCGTCGACGGCAACTGGAACACGTGGTCTACGTGGGGGGTCTGCAGTCTTACCTGTGGCGAAGGAAAGAGAAGCCGTTTTCGCACGTGTGACCGACCAAAACCAGCCAATGGGGGGAAATTCTGTGTCGGAGATACAGTGGAATGGCAGAATTGTGGGGCACCCTGTAAAGGTAGGCACGAGTTTTGGGGCACACTGTTTTAAAAATGGGAATATTAATTTTGCTACATTTATTTTATAGTCGAAAATTTAATTGATATACAACTGTACATGTCTGTGTTATTTAATTAACTGTGATTGGATTATTTGTTAGAATAAAATCATATGTGACACATTTGAACAGTCAAGGTTCTACATATTGATATGCAACCTTTGGAGAATTGTAAAAGCACCTTCTTCTAGCACCAATGTCCACCTGTTACTCAGTGTTTTTGTTTCTTTGATCCGTTGGCTTCTAATATACCAATGCTGGGTGTTTAACAGCGAAGAATGATTCACTGGTATGCTATGGTTTTTCTAAAAGGTCTTTCTCATTCACCATAAAGATCCACTGGCATTTACCATTATTCGATAACTATACTGTGGTCATCACTTCGGCCCATTGACTATCACTCCACAGACATTACACTGACCAGTAGATATAGTTTGTGATGTATAATATATGATTAATTTATACAGCAGTAATCAAACCTTGTTCCTTAAAATTGGAATGTTATAATATTAATGTCCTTTAGTAATGCTGACTGGCATCATTTGGAACTGTTAACATTAAACAGATCTAAATAAATGCCATGCAATAGTTTTTTAAAATGTACCATTAAACAGTGGTGTATTTTTTATTTAATAAATAATTTTAAGTACATAAAAAGCACACAAACGATGTGACCCGGTAGCAGATTGGAATGCAAATTCATATAAAAATTACAATGTTTACATGTGATTTTAAAATAATCTTAAAGTCATTCTAGATTTTACGTGCGGCTATTGTAAGTTACTTTCACCATTATGAATAAGATCAGTTAACAAATCTATTCCATTACACTTTTTTAACTGGTTTTTTTTCTCCAGAAGTGACGTCCGTATCACCTGAGGACAAGTTCATATCCGACGACCCGACGTGTCAGTGTGGCTGCGACATGACCAGCATCAGTGGCAGGATCGCGTCATCAACCAGGATGTGTCGAGGGTCAGTCATGTGGGTCATCACGGCACCGGAAAACTTTATCATCAAGTTGACGTTCAAGATCTACACACTAGATGGTGCTGACCGTCACACACTGGTGAAGGTTCGCGACGGTGACACGCGACAGTCGGACCTGTTGGTGCGTGACTATGGCGGAGGTGTACCTGAGACTGTCACATCGTCACAGAATGTCATGCTGGTGGAGTTTGTGATGCCAGTGGAGAGGAGGAGAGTTGACATGTATGAGGTTGACAACCAGGGACTGGTGGCTGTCTATGAGGCTCTAGGTAGGTACACGGCTGGGTGGGTTTGTGTGTGTGTGTGTGTGTGTGTGTGTGTGTGTGTGTGTGTGTGTGTGTGTGTGTGTGTGTGTTGTGTGTGTGTCTGTGTCTGTGTATATTGGTGTGTGCATGTGTCTGTGTGTTAGTGGTGTATGTTTATGTGTGTGTGTGGGCGCGCGCGTGCGTGCGTGTATTGTGTCTGTATGCATATATATGCATGTATGTATGCATGTTCATGTGTTGGCCTGTGTGTGTGAGTACATGCCTGTATATCTCTGTGTTTGTATCTGTCTGTGTATGTCTATGCATGTCAGCATGTGTGACTCAGTTTTATGTACATGTATGTGTACAGAGTCATGCTTGCATTGTATAAACACATGGTTTTCCACAAAACCATATCTGCAGATATGAAAAAACATGCATTAACTCGGGATAATTCATAAAGAAACAAATTTTCCATAGCTGTTTAAGATAGTCCTTTAGTGGATCAGTATTTCTCTTTTTGTTATATAGTTTTACATGGCTATGTAGTTTCTACATTTAAAAACTGGATTAACATGTGCTAGATATGCTTATGTCCTTTATTTTCATGTAATGACGACACATGGAACTGATTTCCACCTGGTGTAAGCAACTGTCATATTTACGTTCAGGGCTTACTCCTGTAAGAAAAACTATCCAGCTTCAGTCGTCTAGCTCTGTTTTAACTTTTGTCTGTAGGGCAAATACAAACATTGGAACTAAAGGTTTTTCAGTCTGCAGCACTCTTTGGAACATGGTTTCTATTAGTTGATCAGTTGAAACTGTCACACAATTCTGCCTGGTTTTCAAATATTTTGGTGCTGTAGAAGTTAGCTTATTATTATCATTTGTAAGTGCATGTTATGGATTATGATAACATTTGTATATTTTTCTACAGCAAGAAGCGAATGTTCTGCTTCTCTCCTTTCTGTGTGTGTCAGGGTGGGTCTGGCTTTGAACCTGATCCTTGGTTTCTGGGTGCTATTCCTTGTTTACTTGTACTGTTGTCTTCACCAACCATCTCCACCCCCCTCTGTCTCTCACTTTTCTTCCCCACTCCTCTGTCAACCCCTCTCAGTCTCCTTATGCAACCCAATCGAAATATGTCATGGATTCATTCAGTAACGTTCATTCAATATCAGGATTTTTTAAAGCCAGATAATGTCAATGTCTGTTTCTTACGAGCCGCCAACTTTATATAGTAACATACTCTTTGTTTGTTTCAGCATCAAACACGACGATAGTGGCACCACCTGGTGATGGACTATCGACAGTGTGGCAGAGCACAGTGACACTGATTGGAATTGTCCTCTGTGTCATTGTCATCATTGCGGCAGTCGCGTGTGCCTTCCACCATCGCTACACGCTGCGCAATCGACGCAGGAAGAAGATGCAGGCGCACCAGGCGTTGCTTAGCAACGGGGTCGGGGTCGGGAGTCCCATCCACAGTATCGGCAGCAGTAGCGTCAACATGTCGTTCAGTGACCCTCTCTCCAGTCCTACAAAACGCAGTTACGTTCTTCCTGGGGCTGGTCGGGGGGTTCAGCCTCATGTGGTTGGACGGAGAGATGCGCCGATAGTGTCGCCCTCTGGCAGCAGTAGGAAGTATCTCGCTCGTGATGTCGCTAACGTTGACGGCATGCAATACCCAAGTCCGTACACCTTGGGTTCGGTGGGCAACGATTATGCCCGGAATCCGAATCTCACACCACTGGATGGCCACAAAGCGAAAGGCCACAGGCATCATCGTCATGGTTACAAGAAGCAGGTACGTGACCTGGACGATCGACATTCGCATCGCAGTAAACACGATACTGATTCCACCAGCCGGGGATATTCTCGATCATCGCCGCACCACAAACCGACAGACTTCAGGTCGCCAAATGTAAGGTCAACGGAATCACAGGGGTCATTATCGCCGACCCGACTTGACCCACGAAATAAGAGCTTCATGAGTGCGATAAGCCAGCGGGGTCACATCCCCATGGCGGATGCTGAAGATCTCAGTCCAGAGGCAACTTCTGTCGGTGAAAGCCGTCGTGGCAGCCACCGGCAGTTGGACATGATGCAGATATCCAATGAGGACATTCCGTTGGAGCCACTGTGTGATCAGCCAATGAGGCGGAAGAAACACAAAGGTGGCGTTGCCGACACGTGCCTCGGGGTCGACCAGGTGACCCCTGAACAGCGCCCTCCAGTGGAAGGCCGAGACTCGTGGCCGCGAAAAGATCCACATCCGGATGATCTCCTGAGGAACCATCCCCGCCACCATCTAAACGACACGAAGCCGGTGCCAATGGACATATCCCAGCCAACTACACCGGATACACAGAACGCCAACTGCATTCCGCTCTCAAAACGAGACGGTACTCGCCCGGAAGTGAAGCCATTACCATTACGGAACATCCAAAAGCCGGATGGACAAAGTCCCGAGAACCAATATGTGACAGACCGAAATGCCAACACCCCGTCATCTTTGTCCTCGGGGTTATCACCTGTGCTTCAGAAAACAAAACTTTTTTCTGATACATCGGGAAGTCGAAGTCCGTCCGTGCTTTTTCAGGATCCTGACTTGGAGTACGATGACATTCCGGAGATCCCTGGTTCGTATTTCACTATGGATCCCCACGCATACACGCTCACATGGGCCGGCAAACAGGGTGGCGCCAGGACGCCATCAAAACACCTGGCTACCACGCGGGAAGAACAAAACACCAGCAAGTGCTGACAACTGTGCAATACCTCGGTGATAGCATCGCCAAAATTGTGAATCTCAAATATGATATCATAACGAACAAATTCCAGCTCTAATGCATGCCTTTGTGAATCTACATTTACATATTTACCTGTCATCACAGAGTAGTAACTACATAATGAAAAGTAGTACATATATGTGTGTCATTTTCAAGGTGATCTGTTGGTAATATTATACAACTATCTTCCAGGGCATATTTTTCTATCAAAGCTATAGCGATCCCTTTATAAATATAATATTATCCCATGATGATATCTCGTATTTGGTGATGCGTTTTCTTATTCTGAATACACTTGACATTACATCTACCAGGGGACCAACTATTTTCACTATAAAGGGAGGTTTTCCGTTCGTTTTTAAATGATATTCTACATTATAAACTTGTATTCTGACATACTGACTGCACAGATACGTTCTAAAAAATGTGAATGTAACATTTCATAATTTATCAAAATTGTGGCCTTGTCATAATTTATATATATACATATATACATATATATATCCCCAAATAATATGCCTGGATAATTTTGCACTGAGAGGTAAACAAGCTCTTTCTTCCAGAAACATTTAAATGTCAACAACAACGAAAATACATTTGGGCAGTCAGTCTGTTACATAGATGTAGTTTTTAGTATAAAACATGATTTTGCAATAACAAAAACGAATGGAAAGTGTCCCTTGAATGATATTACGGGTGATTTCATGGTCGTCTGCTTGTTGCGTGTGTGCCAGAACAGTTAGAGAGCGATGCATTCCCATGTGTGCTTCAGTGTAGAAATAGGTGATTTTTACACATGTACTATTTACACCAAAATGTTGTTCACAAGCAATGCAGGGAATGCTTTTCCGCGGTCAGCATTCTCACGCACGCATTTGTAAATTCATAGTTTAGATTTGTACACATTTCAAAAGAGAACATTTTGTACTTGCTAGATTTGTATTATTTTAAGTGTTTTTAATATTTATTTAACGTCAGGCTGATTGATATAGCCAAATACAGTGACAGTTTTATATGCTCTGGCAGCTCTTATGTTCCAAGTGACATAATACACTAACGTAATCGTTGCGCTATTACGAATGAATCTGCCCTCTCTGTGGTCATGTGCGAAATTGTCTGCCACCTAGCGACCATGCATCAAACTACTCTGCCCTGGTGGTAATTAAGCAAACTGTTCTCAGCTGAGAGATAACTAGATATATTGGGAGAGCTAAATGTTTCATTTCAGAAACATTCACTCAGTATTTCATTCGACAAGTCGGGTGGTTAGAATGGAGTCAGATCGTTCGTGATATCATTGGAGTTCCTGTGGTATTCAGCGATTGTCAGAAATGACGTGCTTTTACATGTTTATCAGCACTTTGATGCACGTATTTGATGCATTCACTGTAAAGTGGTAATGTAGTAATGCAACATTTCATGATGTTTCTGTACTTAGGATGCTTGTTAGATATTTTGCAAATGAATGGATGTCAGTGTGAATGTGCATAGCCGCCATGAAGCCATATTTATTTTCTGTGCTGCGTCTGCTTTTTGTAACATTGTACATCAAACTATGCTGCATCTTTAATTGATAGCTACATTTTTACTTAAGAACATTGCAGAGTCTCTATTATTTATGCCACTTACTGTGTTATTTATTTAGTTAGAAATACTGAGATGACAACATTATATAACGACATTGCCTAGGAACAGGAGAGTATTGCTTCTGTAAGCATCATCATTATCGGCTCAAGAGTTTCAAGGAAATTAATACCATCTTTGTGTTGTTCCATTATAGCATTTAACAATATTCTGATATAAGCTATAAGTTGTTGGAGTATTGGAATCATAATAGTTGTGATTTAACTGTCATGTGGAATTCTAAAAATGTAATAAGTCGTGCTAGGATCAGTTTGGATGTGGAGTGGCGCTGTAGTAAACGAATGGTACGAACATCTAGAAGACTGCTTGTGTGTAGTTGTATGTGTTCATTCGTTTTGTAAATAATAAGTATGTAGTGCGCACACGCACGAGGCACATGTGTAGGTGTCAGTAACAGTCAGATCCACCACAAAGACAAACAACCAGATAGTAAGTTCCGTGATATATACAGTGTATTCGATTACGATTGGATCGTTTATTTGACAGACGTCTGGATTATTAGCACATGTCGGGACGAATGGTTCACAACAGTTAACAGTTATCTATTTCTACAGAGTGTGGTGTCACTAATTATTAAATAATTATTAAAAAGTTTGGAACTGCAAAACTGTTCGGTTGATTATTTTAAATTTATAAACGGGGCCATTTATAAATGCATGTAAAATTATTCTTATAGAAATTATTCTTATAGTATATAATTATGTCCTTCGATTGTACTACGCTGTGACGCTACCACACATCTAACTGAATGTTATATTCAGTGTGAACAATTCCCGATATCTTGAAATAGCAATCTGGGGAGTGGATGTGATAGTGAATAAACTGGCGTATGAATATGTAAGTGTGAACAGTTGTGAACATCCTCGACTGGGCTCTCCCAGCGAGCCGGAAGTGGTGCCGCAATGAGTCGGGGATTGCCGACCATGGCAATGAGATTGTGAAAACGGTTGTAAACCGTCAACAACGACTTGCATGAACCGAACATGGAAGATGGAAACGGTGTTAACCCGACTTGCAATCTCACTGACGAAAAGTACATCATGTTTTGTATCCAGTACACGATGACACGCCATACGTACATGTTGCTACCGTGTACCAGCACTGTGTTTGTACTTTTGCACCACAGTTTGCGAGATGTAATGAAGCAACTCCCATGATCTCACCCTGTCAGTGTGGGCGTTGACCAGTGCCGTTTCGAGTGCTTTGTACCATCGACGCCATCTTTATGCGCGACGGTGTCACGTCTGTATTCCTGATATGACGTCGCAATCGTTTGTTCGTCTGCTGTTGCTCTTTGTGTGGGGGCAGGGGGGCAACAGAAGTGTATTTTATGTGTTGTATATGATACGTCATCCAAATGTGTCGGACCTCTCTGCCGGCGAATATATTTGTGTGATGATATGCAAAGGTGTTGTCGTTATTTGGTGTTGAATGGGGTGGAATACACGCATGGACGCACGCACGGACATGCACACAGTCATGGTTACGTACATTTTACATATATATGCATCGCACGAACACTCCTGTGGCATTTCATTGTGACCTATGGATGTCGGTTACATGCAAGTATTGACGAAACAAAAACTACCAATAGACTCGGCTAATGCGCGTAGCCATTAGAGATAAAGACGTACGTCTGTATTTTTTGCTAAAGTTTGGTCGTCAGATCATTACATCTTAGAAAGCAACCCATCAAAGGCTTTGCATAGCTACACAAACTGACACGCACACACACGCACGCACGCTCGCCCGCACGTACGCACGCACGCTTAGTTACTTGTTGCCAATCTGATCAGATGTACATTTATACACTATTACAGCCTTATGAGCGTGTTTATCAGATGACTTTGCCCATGTTGTATGCGACACATCAGTTGTTCGTGGCCCCCCTTTAATGTCGCATAGGGAATGCTACCAGTGGCGTAGCCAGAGGGGGCAGGCCCCCCAATCCCCGTAAAAATTTGGATGGTGCTGGACGGAGGACGAATAACTGGCTGCCTGATTCATATAGTTACAAAGTACAGTGGGTTTCAGGATGCCTGTGCAAGATTTTCCTTCCAAGTCCTACCATTTCGCAAAATATTGTCAACATTCAAATAGGATTAAGTTAGGAATTGCCCACTTCTGTCGTTGGCTGCAGCATATAACAGGTGACAGAGCAATGAAAATGTAATTATTATCAATGTGCATATATGGTTATTAAAGATTCAAAATAATGGTTGCACAGTCACTAGACTAGGGTCAAATTGCATTTTGTTATTATTTTCAGATAGCGTCGTCAGCGTTAACCATGATTTCCTTTTCCATTGTCTTTTTTCTTCCTCTCTTTCTTCTTTTTCTCTTACAACATTCTCTGTCAACAGTCTCCAATTCCTTCTGTAATTTTTTTATTCTTCTCCCCTCTTTCTAGGTCACTTTTAACGCAAACCCCATCGCAATTTCAGTCTTCCTCGCCTCCGTTTTCCCTCCACATTCTAGGCATCTGCTCTCTTTGCCAGTTTTTTATGTCCCATTTTCCACATGACCAGCCATTTTCTTCTAAGAACTTTCTTTCACTCCAACCTCCACTCTCATTTCATTCATTTTTCTTCTCCGCTTTTTAACTCCCACGATTATTTTTACAAGGCTGGTTGTTTTTCGCAAACCAGGGCCTTCTGTTGTTTCTCTGTTAGTGACATCGTCTCTAGTGCATTCATGTATGCCGGGGTAATACACGGGCTGAGCACATTTCCGTTATGTTTTTGTGGTATGCGTCTATCTCCCATCACTCCTTCGACTTTCCTCCAAGGATTTTGCAGTGGGAAAATGCCAATAGATTGTAATATGTAACGTCACATGTTGTGAAGTTACTGGTTGAATGCTAATGTCACGTCATCTGTGTTAATTAGGTTACGGTGATCATTTATTGTTTCATCAGATTAAGTGACTACATGTTGGTATTTGTCATGGTCTTTGTCAGTAGGTTTGGGAGAGTAGCGTGAGGAATGTGGTGGTCGGCTATAGGCTAATATTATGGAGGAGCTTTGGGTTTGTGTCTCTTCAATAATGTGTCGTTTCTCTCTTACTTTCTAACTTTGACGCCTTCTGTGAATGGTTTTGCTGAACTGCCAGCTACATTGGTCAGTGAACTTGGTTGTCATGTCGGTATTCATTTTAAACGAATTGGGTTTGAATTATATATACAATAAAGGTAATATAGTTTCATTCCCATGACGTCTAAAAACCTATCCCTTTAATGCTGCCTATCCTCCTTAGCTTCCTAGCATCTCCATCCATCCATTGACGACTCACACATTGTTTTACGATTACGAGCTTGCTTAATCCCTTCGTTTTGTCGCGCCACTGAGCTTGCTCTTCGAGGATATTGGCGCAAAAGAAATAATTATATATATATTATATGTATATGTATATGTATATGTATATGTATATGTATATGTATATGTATATGTATATGTATATGTATATGTATATGTATATATATATATACACACACATATATATGTGTGTGTGTGTATATATATATATATATATATAATGACTTCTTTAAATTATATATATATATATATATATATATATATATATATATATATATATATATATATATATATATATATATATATATATATATTTAATTTAATTGGTTTCAGGTGGCCCCCTCCAATGCAAAATCTTGGCTACGTCACTGAATGCTACCAGAAGACACTTCTGCAAGCGAGTGTCGACGATGTCACCGACGTAGTTCACTCATATGTAACTCTGTATGACTTCACAACACAAACGGTGAACCTGTCCACGTTGAAACTCGAACTGTGTATATTAGATCTACTACCACAGGGCAACAACCGAAACGATACTTACAACGCGCTAGAAATAGTAGAATATAAACTAGACGACATATAGGAAGTCGAATTAACTGCGCTGAAATCCTTCCGAGCTACAGCTGCGCATAGTGCATCTGAGTAACAACGACACCAATCGCGATCTACCAAATGTCACCATAAAATTCGTCAGACGCAATTGCAAAAGGGTTGCAAATAACTATTTCAAATGTTAGTCGCGTGGAAAATATATTTATAGTAACCTGTAAATGACATGCAAGACGTCGACTATCTTTGTAAATGACGTGTACCAGCTTTTGGGTAACCGAAGTCATGGAAAGCTGTCTTAAGACAACAGAACCAGCCGCCTAGCAGCAACATGGGTGTAACTACAAGCTAAATCGGCCGTCGGTAACAATTCATGCTGGCCTGGTCTGAACATACATGACTCTGATGGCAAATTTGTAACTGTAGAAAGAATATGAAGAAATAGTTTCACATTGTTGACTCGCAGTCAACGACAACAAGATGAAACCCGGAAGCTATCTGGCTGCTTTTGTCAGCTCTTATGTTTCCCGAAATGCTCCGCGCCAACTGTACTTCCGGTATTAGATATATATATATGGGGCGGGGTTTGGTTTCAGTATCGTTTTTTCTGTCTGTGCCAGTGTCAATTACAAGAGCCAATGCATAATGCTAATATAACCCGCATCTTGGGTACAGCAAAGATGACTGAAATTGTCGACGTGACCCAGTGAACGAAATGCAACTAGAGACTGACCCGACGGAGTCCCATATCCTCGGCTGACGACCAACTAGATAACGACGTCTCGGCTGGCGACAAACTAGCCGACACGCGCATTCGGGAAGACCTTCGCCCATTGTCACTGACGGGGCAACGGAATACGTCAGAAAATTACACCTCGTCGAATACGTAAGGATGACTATTTTCATTGTTGTTAACATTGGTGACGTCATAATTGTGCACTAACGTTCAGCTGCCGCGGCGTTGCGAGCGGAACGTAATTTACGCGAATGTGAAACCCGGCACACATATCTCTTGCTGCCCTCCGTTTGACACAGGTAAGAACTGAATTTGTGTCATGTAATTTAACATCACAACAATCCATACTGAATTGAATACGAGCGAAGAAACTGATGCGTACGTCGTGTCCACTGATGTCTTCGCACAGAGCTATTACACAGGGTTGGTAGAGCTAACATGGCATTTCACTTTCACTTTACTTTATTGTCCTTAAAAAGGATATGCATTTTACAACTCATGATCACATCTAAAATATATGGGATGGTCTCAACAAAATGCAAATGAATTTCCAGATGTATACACTACAAGAACAATTCAATCGGGTGACACCAATATGACTCATTTAGCATTCAACATTCTAATGGAGACATTCATTTGGAGTAATGACCCGGGGCAGGGGGTGCGCTGGCACCCGGGGGCAGGGGTGCACTGACACTCAGTGGTAGGGCGTGGACTGGCACCCGGGGGCAGGGGTGCACTGACACTCAGGGGCAGGGGTGCACTGCCACCCGGGGGGTAGGGCGTGGACTGGCAATCAGGGGCAGGGCGTACACTGGCACCCGTGGGCAGGGGTGCATTGGCACCCGAGGGCAGGGGTGCACTGGCGCTCAGGGGTAAGGCGTGCACTGGCACCCGGGGGCAGGGTGCATTGGCACCCGGGGGCAGTGGTGCACTGGCGCTCAGGGGTAAGGCGTGCACTGGCACCCGGGCGCCAGCAAGCAGACGGAGCAGTTATGACAGTTAACATATGCAAGACCATAATAACCTGCTCGTCCGCCATTACCGACCAAAGAGACCCTTAGATAATCTGTTTCCAAACAACTTTTTGTTCCTAAAATTAAGTTGAATATTGGCAAAAGTGTTTTCTCTGTGGTTGCGCCAACAATTTGGAATCAACTCCCTATTACGATTAAATGTTCTGAAACTATAGGCACCTTTCGTAAAAAGAAACTGAAAATATATTTGTCTGAAATTGCATTTCCACCATGAAATTTCGACGGTTCCATGCTCCAGTGACAACTTTTGCCTGTTCTCGTGTATGACTAGCCAAATGATTTAGTTTGTTGGGCCTCTGAACTTTACCATGTTAAGGATGTAGGCGCTTTAGAAGTTTTACAATTATTATTATTGTATGCAGATTGTGGCGGGCAGGCAGGCATAGTTATAATGTTATGCCTAAGGTAGTATGACATTACAGTAACAGCGCTAATAACCCTAATCTCAAGTGTCCTGTGTTTCTATTGTTAGGTCCCAGGCATTTTCGGGTCAATTATTTTGGATCACTGTATAACTTTTAATTGGTTTAAATAGCACAGTACCATGGTTTTGTACCTGACAGAAATATGGTAATTGGTGGTTTGGTGTCGCGCTGTGCATAATCAAATCAACATATACGATTTCGATGCACTTAATGACTTCTCAACCATAGAGTCACAGTGATGTCACTTTTGACGGCTCTCATTCAATTGTTAATGTTATACGGAAGCATGCTGATTAAATGTAATGGTATTCCCTTGTTGCATGGCGAACATGTCAGTCAACCCGGTTTGTTCATGGACATCGTAATTGAAATTCCAGAATCATTTATTTGTTTCGTCAACAGATCGTCTCGCGCGGTTTTACGTTTCCTCTACATTCCAACCCATTCGATTTAACCCTGGGAAGTTTCTACGCTGTCTAACCCGAAATGCTTTTCATCGGCGATCACTGTCACCTTTTCCTGGGTTCTGCACTAACACAGTCACCGGTGTGTGAGAGTTTTACACATGCATTGATGTGTTACCTGTTCAAATGTGTAAACGACATACCGATTTTTTTATTTTGATATATAAAATACTATATAATTATATGCCTCTTATAATCCATGTGGTGGATGGCGTACAGTGCCACACACACCGGCAACTGTCTACGGAATACGATTTGAGTGGTTCTTTAATATTTTAATGCATCAAAGTGACGACCAGGAAATGGTTGACCTGTTTTACGAACGCATCCCATAATACTTATCAGCAAGAAGGTTGATGTGTTTAGTAGGTGACTTATTTTTTAAACGTGTTATCAACTCATACATGTGTGCGTGTGTGTGTGCGTGTGTGTGTGTGTGTGTGTGTGCGTGCGTGCGTGCGTGCGTGCGTGCGTGCCTGTGCGTGTGTGTGTGTGTGCGTGTGCGTGTGTGTTGTGCGTGTGTGTGTGTTGTGCATGTGTGTGTGCATGTGTGTGTGTGTGTGTGTGTGTGTGTTGTGCGTGTGTGTGTGTGTGTGTGTGTGTGTGTGTGTGCGTGTGTTGTGCGTGTGTGTGCGTGCGCGCGTGCGTGCGCGTGCGTGTGTGGAGTGGTGGTGATATTTAAGATGTTGATGACACGAATGGAAGACATTGATGACAAACTGCATGTCCTGCGTGAACGCGTCGTTTTGTAACGATACAACAGGAAGACGACTTCTTGAGACCCTCTCAACACGTGGTACGATCAACCAACACGCCCGGTCAAGACGTCGTCTGCATCATGCACGCAATACAAATTAACCCAATTCACCAATTTAAAAGTCGACCTGGTTAGGAAGTCGCGCGGGTGTGAACCGAATCGACACTCGCTGCTGTAATCCGTGGATTAGACCCGTCAAGTAGGCCGTAGATAACTGAGCACGCGAGCGAGCTCACTGCTCGCGTCGAACTCAATCACGCATGACTCCTTTTAAGAAACACTACGCGCCCATTGAAGACGCGACAAAGCCGGAGGCCGCGAGCAACAATACACCTCGCACCGCCGACGCCGCTATGTACGCGGTGTGTCGAAGGGAGAGCCTCTACAAGACGGCGTCGCCGGGGTCGTCAAGGCAATCACCGGCCGGGTACAAACAATTGGCTTGGCCATGGTTGCCTCATAGCGGGTTCTTGCAGCAGGCTGTCATCGAGGAATTTGACACGGCCATGAACGTTCCGAAAACGTCGAGGCGGCTGATTCGACCCAGCTCCGCCGCTGCCAACCTACAGGTAGGTGGGGGTAGGATTCGACAGGTTCTGGACGCCAGTGAAACAGTGTCGTTGAGTTCTCTCTGTGTAAACAACGAAATGCCTCAACCATCGTAACAGTGGGCGGCTTCAACACGCGTCGTTTTACGTCATCTGCATACATGTATGTGTTGTGGTCAGTGTAAAATCTCACGGTCTTATCCCATTCAAGTGGTCAACCTTTTTTTGAGAACGTCACACAAGTCAACTGTTTATTGGCCAGTGAGGGTGACCATAATGCTTGTCCCCGCTGTCAGGGTGCACGGTGTCCTCACTGGTTTATTTACCCTAATTACCTCCCACATATGAATAAAAAGAGCAACTTAACCGACCGCTATATACTCCAAAGTCCTTCTGACCATTGTCACATCGTCTGCATTACTTTCTCGGCACTATAGCTAGTGATTTTCATACAGTGTCAATACCTTGTTTATCTTGAACTGTGACTGCCCACACGAGCCATGTCAACAAGAGGGGTTTTGTTGTCATCGGGGCAAGTCTCAACACCTCTTAATGGTCTCTTAATCGTCAAAGTTGTTGTTTGCGTCAGGGTTAATTGCCGCCACACGACAACGCTAATACCACACGCGACACAAACTTAGCTCATTACGTCACCACCGACTTCTAAGGCCCGTGTGCTTATTGTACCATGTAGGCCAAGTGGTTGACATAATCTACCGCTTCGTATAAGCTATCCACGTGTTATCTCGCATTGCCTCTGTAACAGTAAATATTGGACAATCACACGAGACTGGAGGACGACCTACTGATGTTGCCTAAGACGCTCCAATTTCACTGTTCATAATTAAATTCACAACCACGTCTGGAACACCCACCTTCCAGTGTATCTAAAGGATGTATGTAATGTCAGAAATACCGAAAACAGATGCAGGAATGGAAACTGAAATTTCACACGTTCACGATTAGCTGTATATATTTTATTATCCCAGGCGGACGTAGAGTTTTCCCCAAATGGGGCATGGTCGCAACCCCTTATAGGGCACGCAACTCTCGTCTGCCAACATATCGTTTTTATGCTATTGTGCCATTTTCTTTTCGTGATCATGTCCCCAAAGACTCGAACGTTCTACGCATTCTTTGCGCACGGGCGTAATTACCACAGCAGAAACCGCCGTTGTAAATTTTACAGAGTTCCAACCAACAACATATCTAGAAGGTGGGGGACTATTATACAGATAAGTTATTATTTGCAAACTGTTTGCGCATAGCAGTAATTTTTAATACGCCTACGGATTGACAACGAGGTGTCCATGGTGTCGTTAAGTATCGCTCAAATCGGACCAGAAACAAGAATCACTTGCGTGCCCTATTACCTCGTTAAGGCTCATCCAAAGCTTCCACCGACCACACCTCCTTATCACCGCTAGCAAAAACCTCCAACTGCATCTTTTCGAAAGGCCTGCCCCTACCATCACGGAGATCACGGATACTTTACCGTTTGGTCAGTCACAATCATAGACGGTTGTAAATGCCATCCCGTGAACACCAGTGAGTGTTGATGACTTTGGCCAAAGTCAATTCCTGAGTGAGAAAAACGACGACGAACAAACACGTAAGACCTGTTTACTTGAATAGTTGCTAGTCCATTGGAACTCACTCTCTGAAATATAAAGCAGGGTTCACAGGATGCAACGCCGTCGCTCGCAACGCGGTCTCATGAAATGGACTGTCTACATGATGCAACCAGTGTTCAACCACGTCGCAAGCGACGGCGTTGTATCGTATGAACCCTGCTTTAGAGGCGCTGATCAAACCGTCTGATAGTCGCAGCTAACTATCCAAACCGTGACTGATAGAAGGACAAAGAGAAGCAAAGCGGAGGGCGACGAGATGCGAGACAGGAGGTGGAAGACATTAGACATGTCGGATAGGACATATCCGAGTGCCCGTGTCCTACTATACACATCAGATAGAAGGACACATACCCGAGTGTCTGCGTCCTACTATACACATCAGATAGAAGGACACATACCCGAGTGCCTGCGACCTACTATATACATCAGATAGAAGGACACATATCCGAGTGCCTGTGTCCTACTATACATATCAGATGGAAGGACACATACCCGTGTGCCTGTGTTCTACTATACACATCAGATAGAAGGACACATATCCGAATGCCTGTGACCTACTATACACATCAGATAGAAGGACACATATCCGAGTGCCTGTGTCCTACTATACACATCAGATAGAAGGACACATATCCGAATGCCTGTGACCTACTATACACATCAGATAGAAGGACACATATCCGAGTGTCTGTGTCCTACTATACACATCAGATAGAAGGACACATACCCGAGTGTTTGTGTCCTACTATAAACATCAGATAGAAGGACACATATCCGAATGCCTGTGACCTACTATATACATCAGATAGAAGGACACATACCCGAGTGTCTGCGTCCTACTATACACATCAGATAGAAGGACACATATCCGAGTGCCTGTGACCTACTATATACATCAGATAAAAGGACACATATCCGAGTGTCTGTGTCCTACTATACACATCAGATAGAAGGACACATACCCGAGTGTTTGTGTCCTACTATACACATCAGATAGAAGGACACATATCCGAATGCCTGTGACCTACTATATACATCAGATAGAAGGACACATACCCGAGTGTCTGCGTCCTACTATACACATCAGATAGAAGGACACATATCCGAGTGCCTGCGTCCTACTATATACATCAGATAGAAGGACACATATCCGAGTGCCTGTGACCTACTGTACACATCAGATAGAAGGACACATATCCGAGTGCCTGTGTCCTACTATACACATCAGATAGAAGGACACATATCCGAGTGCCTGTGTCCTACTATACACATCAGATAGAAGGACACATATCCGAGTGCCTGTGACCTACTGTACACATCAGATAGAAGGACACATATCCGAGTGCCTGTGTCCTACTATACACATCAGATAGAAGGACACATACCCGAGTGCCTGCGTCCTACTATACACATCAGATAGAAGGACACATACCCGAGTGCCTGTGTCCTACTATATACATCAGATAAAAGGACACATATCCGAGTGCCTGTGTCGTACTATACACATCAGATAGAAGGACACATACCCGAGTGCCTGTGTCGTACTGTACACATCAGATAGAAGGACACATACCCGAGTGCCTGTGTCGTACTATACACATCAGATAGAAGGACACATACCCGAGTGCCTGTGTCGTACTGTACACATCAGATAGAAGGACACATATCCGAGTGCCTGTGTCCTACTATACACAGCAGATAGAAGGACACATCCGAGTGCCTGCGTCCTACTATACACATCAGTTAGAAGGACACATACCCGAGTGTCTGTGTCCTACTATACACATCAGATAGAAGGACACATACCCGAGTGTCTGTGTCCTACTATACACATCAGATAGAAGGACACATACCGAGTGTCTGTGTCCTACTATACACATCAGATAGAAGGACACATACCCGAGTGTCTGTGTCCTACTATACACATCAGATAGAAGGACACATACCCGAGTGTCTGTGTCCTACTATACACATCAGATAGAAGGACACATATCCGAGTGTCTGTGTCCACTGTACACATCAGATAGAAGGACACATATCCGAGTGCCTGTGTCCTACCATACACATCAGATGGAAGGACACATATCCGAATGCCTGTGTCGTACTATACACATCATTAGAAGGACACATGTCCGAGTGCCTGTGTCCTACTATACACATCAGATAAGAAGGACACATATCCGAGTGCCTGTGTCCTACTATACACATCAGATGAAGGACACATACCGAATGCCTGTGTCCTACTATACACATCAGATAGAAGGACACATATCCGAGTGCCTGTGTCCTACTATACACATCAGATAGAAGGACACATATCCGAGTGTCTGTGTCCTACTGTACACATCAGATAGAAGGACCATATCCGAGTGTTGTGTCCTACTATACACATCAGATAGAAGGACACATACCCGAGTGTCTGTGTCCTACTATACACATCAGATAGAAGGACACATATCCGAATGCCTGTGCCTACTATAACATCAGATAGAAAGGACACATACCCGAGTGTCTGTGTCCTACTATACACATCAGAGGGACACATACCCGAGTGCCTGTGTCCTACTATACACATCAGATAGAAGGACACATATCCGAGTGCCTGTGTCTGACTATACACATCAGATAGAAGGACACATATCCGAGTGCCTGTGTCCTACTATACACATCAGATAGAAGGACACATACCCGAGTGCCTGCGTCCTACTATACACATCAGATAGAAGGACACATACCCGAGTGCCTGTGTCCTACTATACACATCAGATAGAAGGACACATATCCGAGTGCCTGTGTCCTACTATACACATCAGATAGAAGGACACATACCCGAGTGTCTGTGTCCTACTATACACATCAGATAGAAGGACACATATCCGAGTGTCTGTGTCCTACTATACACATCAGATAGAAGGACACATATCCGAGTGCCTGTGTCCTACTATACACATCAGATAGAAGGACACATATCCGAGTGCCTGTGTCCTACTATACACATCAGATAGAAGGACACATATCCGAGTGCCTGTGTCCTACTATACACATCAGATAGAAGGACACATACCCGAGTGTCTGTGTCCTACTATAACATCAGATAGAAGGACACATATCCGAGTGCCTGTGTCCTACTATACACATCAGATAGAAGGACACATACCCGAGTGTCTGTGTCCTACTATACACATCAGATAGAAGGACACATACCCGAGTGCCTGTGTCCTACTATACACATCAGATAGAAGGACACATATCCGAGTGTCTGTGTCCTACTATACACATCAGATAGAAGGACACATACCCGAGTGTCTGTGTCCTACTATACACATCAGATAGAAGGACACATATCCGAGTGTCTGTGTCCTACTATACACATCAGATAGAAGGACACATACCCGAGTGTCTGTGTCCTACTATACACATCAGATAGAAGGACACATATCCGAGTGTCTGTGTCCTACTATACACATCAGATAGAAGGACACATATCCGAGTGCCTGTGTCCTACTATACACATCAGATAGAAGGACACATATCCGAGTGTCTGTGTCCTACTATACACATCAGATAGAAGGACACATATCCGAGTGTCTGTGTCCTACTATACACATCAGATAGAAGGACACATATCCGAGTGCCTGTGTCCTACTATACACATCAGATAGAAGGACACATATCCGAGTGCCTGTGTCGTACTATACACATCAGATAGAAGGACACATATCCGAGTGCCTGTGTCCTACTATACACATCAGATAGAAGGACACATATCCGAGTGCCTGTGTCCTACTATACACATCAGATAGAAGGACACATATCCGAGTGCCTGTGTCCTACTATACACATCAGATAGAAGGACACATACCCGAGTGCCTGTGTCTACTATACACATCAGATAGAAGGACACATATCCGAGTGCCTGTGTCCTACTATACACATCAGATAGAAGGACACATATCCGAGTGCCTGTGTCGTACTATACACATCAGATAGAAGGACACATATCCGAGTGCCTGTGTCCTACTATACACATCAGATAGAAGGACACTTTCCGAGTGCCTGTGTCCTACTATACACATCAGATAGAAGGACACATACCCGAGTGTCTGTGTCCTACTATACACATCAGATAGAAGGACACATACCCGAGTGTCTGTGTCCTACTATACACATCAGATAGAAGGACACATACCGAGTGTCTGTGTCCGTACTATACACATCAGATAGAAGGACACATACCCGAGTGTCTGTGTCCTACTATACACATCAGATAGAAGGACACATACCCGAGTGTCTGTGTCCTACTATACACATCAGATAGAAGGACACATATCCGAGTGTCTGTGTCCTACTATACACATCAGATAGAAGGACACATATCCGAGTGTCTGTGTCCTACTATACACATCAGATAGAAGGACACATATCCGAGTGCCTGTGTCCTACTATACACATCAGATAGAAGGACACATATCCGAGTGCCTGTGTCCTACTATACACATCAGATAGAAGGACACATATCCGAGTGCCTGTGTCCTACTATACACATCAGATAGAAGGACACATGATCCCCGAGTGCCTGTGTCCTACTATACACATCAGATAGAAGGACACATACCCGAGTGTCTGTGTCCTACTATACACATCAGATAGAAGGACACATATCCGAGTGTCTGTGTCCTACTATACACATCAGATAGAAGGACACATATCCGAATGATTGTGTCCTACTATACACATCAGATAGAAGGACACATACCCGAGTGTCTGTGTCCTACTATACACATCAGATAGAAGGACACATATCCGAATGATTGTGTCCTACTATACACATCAGATAGAAGGACACATACCCGAGTGCCTGTGTCCTACTATACACATCAGATAGAAGGACACATACCCGAGTGCCTGCGTCCTACTATACACATCAGATAGAAGGACACATATCCGAGTGCCTGCGTCCTACTATACACATCAGATAGAAGGACACATATCCGAGTGCCTGTGTCGTACTATACACATCAGATAGAAGGACACATATCCGAGTGCCTGTGTCCTACTGTACACATCAGATAGAAGAACAAATATCCGAGTGCCTGTGTCCTACCATACACATCAGATAGAAGGACACATATCCGAGTGCCTGTGTCCTACTATACACATCATATAGAAGGACACATATCCGAGTGCCTGTGTCCTACTATACACATCAGATAAAAGGTCACATATCCGAGTGCCTGTGTCGTACTATACACATCAGATCGAAGGACACATATCCGAATGCCTGTGTCCTACTATACACATCAGATAGAAGGACACATATCCGAGTGCCTGTGTCGTACTATACACATCAGATAGAAGGACACATATCCGAGTGTCTGTGTCCTACTGTACACATCAGATAGAAGGACGCATATCCGAGTGTCTGTGTCCTACTATACACATCAGATAGAAGGACACATATCCGAGTGTCTGTGTCCTACTATACACATCAGATAGAAGGACACATATCCGAGTGCCTGTGTCCTACTATACACATCAGATGGAAGGACACATATCCGAATGCCTGTGTCGTACTATACACATCAGATAGAAGGACACATGTCCGAGTGCCTGTGTCCTACCATACACATCAGATAGAAGGACACATGTCCGAGTGCCTGTGTCCTACCATACACATCAGATAGAAGGACACATATCCGAGTGCCTGTGTCCTACTATACACATCAGATAGAAGGACACATATCCGAGTGCCTGTGTCCTACTATACACATCAGATAGAAGGACACATATCCGAATGCCTGTGTCGTACTATACACATCAGATAGAAGGACACATACCCGAGTGCCTGCGTCCTACTATACACATCAGATAGAAGGACACATACCCGAGTGCCTGTGTCGTACTATACACATCAGATAGAAGGACACATATCCGAATGCCTGTGTCGTACTATACACATCAGATAGAAGGACACATACCCGAGTGCCTGTGTCGTACTATACACATCAGATAGAAGGACACATATCCGAGTGCCTGTGTCGTACTATACACATGAGATAGAAGGACACATATCCGAGTGCCTGTGTCGTACTATACACATCAGATAGAAGGACACATACCCGAGTGCCTGCGTCCTACTATACACATCAGATAGAAGGACACATATCCGAGTGCCTGTGTCGTACTATACACATCAGATAGAAGGACACATATCCGAATGCCTGTGTCCTACTATACACATCAAATAGAAGGACACATATCCGAGTGCCTGTGTCCTACTATACACATCAGATAGAAGGACACATATCCGAATGCCTGTGTCCTACTATACACATCAGATAGAAGGACACATACCCGAGTGCCTGCGTCCTACTATACACATCAGATAGAAGGACACATATCCGAGTGCCTGTGTCGTACTATACACATCAGATAGAAGGACACATATCCGAGTGCCTGTGTCCTACTGTACACATCAGATAGAAGAACAAATATCCGAATGCCTGTGTCGTACTATACACATCAGATAGAAGGACACATACCCGAGTGCCTGCGTCCTACTATACACATCAGATAGAAGGACACATATCCGAGTGCCTGTGTCGTACTATACACATCAGATAGAAGGACACATATCCGAATGCCTGTGTCGTACTATACACATCAGATAGAAGGACACATACCCGAGTGTCTGTGTCCTACTGTACACATCTTCAGAACATCGCGAAGTGTATCCCAAACTTGTTGGGGCGTCTGGACGGACATGTCGCCTAAGACTGTCATCCGTACATGGTAGCTGATAGAAATAACCTAAGCCCAACGAGTGTACGAGGGCGAATACGTTGTTTGCCACTCTGAAGTCACACCGAAGACACAACAGTAGGCAGACTTACTCGTACCTCGGGAATCCCTCCCAGTATATCATAATCACGAAGACCGTCGTTACGTGCCAAAATGAACACTACATCAACTGTTGGGAAACCAGACATAGGGCCTATGCTAAATTCACGGACATGGTTCAGTGGGGTAGAAAGTAACTGGATACAGGCACAGATACGGGTTCTCCCCAAGTAAATCCGAAGTAACATTGTGACGGGCGCGAAACGGTGTCAAGGGTATGCACATACGCATAAAAGCGCCAGAAACATGTTGTTTCGGGGACAGACATATGGTTGGGCCCGCAGCTGTAAAATTGTTGCAAACCAAAGTTTGGGCGCCGCGATGACAACTGCAACAACACACCACTTACGCCTTCCTATGTAGGCCCCGTATGTCCTGAGTGAGTGAGCCTAGCTGATGTGACAAAAGGCTAATTTGAGGTGCCGTGGCGACGAAATAATGATATTCCCGACAGCTATTTTCTAACAGCAATCCCCCCCGTATTTGGGGACGCGAGATAGCAGAGTCGTGCTGACGCTTCGGCTGTTCTCAGCCCACCAGAAATGTAATTACTTCCCGCGTCACTGGGTACTGGGCTACCGGATGCCACCAACCTCAACATAAAACACCGGTCATATGAGACGAACGGCAGAACAAAAGATAGTGATCACGACAGAACTCCATTTAGCGGTGTTTAACATACGTCTAGACTTGTGTAGGCCGTGCGATAACCGTTACGCCCATAGAGTCAACAATAGCCACGTCCTTTATTAAATTAAGCGTGACAAATTTAGCGGTGGCCATAATTTTTCAAAAGATTACCGCCGTCTCCGATTCATTCCTGGCTGGTAATGTTGGCATGCCTAGGTCTGTTACTAATGAAGTAAGGTTTTACACGGAGCTTACTAGCAATATAAGCGGCTACCCGTTTCTAATATAATGGATTACTTACACTCATGAAACAGACGCATCGCTGGAATAGTGACATATTATGTAGGACAGAGGACAAGGACAAGGACAGAGAGCATTGGACGGGAGAGGAGCAAGCGTGGTTACTCTTTTATTAGTCATGTAAACATGTAGTGGCGCGATTGGTCATACAATTGTGGTATTTTCTTGTTGTCCCTGATTGTTCTATGTGAGGTAGATTCTGACGAAGTTTCTCGATTCCTTTCCCCAAATCACCACTCACTATTTTTGCACGATTCACTCCTACATCCGTCTCCACTCCCTCAATTTCCTTTTCCTATTTTCCACTCCTCTCTCAAATCCACACAATTTTTTTTATACATCGTGGTCGGTTAATTCATTATTATAAGAAAAGCTCTACTAGCACGGGATAGAAAATTGGACAATCTTTCACTTGCTTATTTATAACTCATCCCGGTTTTCTATATGACGCAAATTTATACAACATAGACGGTAGATGGCGCAGTTTCTAACGTTGTCAAATGTCGTCTGCAGACTCACAGGAAGTACCAGACGAGCCTCTACGATGACATCTGGACGCAGCAGGTGTACGCCAAGTTGGGGCAGCGGCCGAAGACGCAGGCCGGCGGCTCACGGCTCGGGGACGCGGCGCAGACGGGAGCGGAGGAGGAGGAGACGACAACGAGAGCGGACGAGGCCCGCCGCTTGACGGTCGGGGAGGTGGACGGGCTCGCCTCCAAAGACGGCGTCAATCGGATCTTGTTCTCTCGCGCCACGGCTCGGTCGTCGCTGAAGGAGAAGGTGAGTCATGTCTCATGTCCTCCCAGTTGTTTCAAGCACTTGGCGGTGTGCTGTTAAATGACTAGTCTGTGTGTAGCATTGTATGCATATCGCTACAGCGCAAATGGTCTTATGAGGTCTGATTTCACATATTTCTAGTAGGCCCAATCAATGATGGGGCTGCTTGACCGTGGTCACTGCCACACCCAGGACCAGGGTGTTTGTCCACACCTCAGGCTCAGACTTGTTGGTTCCTTTACGTCCCATATTGATACGGGACGTCGATATTAACGCGCTGTCCGAGTCATGAGTCGTACACAGTCCCCAACGTTGAGAGCCAGGTTTTTAACCACACATTGATACAACATGCCTGCCCTGTCCAGGTACATATGTGTATTAAATTTATCAACAGGAATGTTAGACATTTTACTTAAAATGTTATAACTATTATAAATGTTTAATTAAAGTGAATTATGTTATGTTATTTGCCTTTGGCAGTTACTATTACCAAGAAACCTGCTGAATATTGTTTTAGAAAACTTCTGCAAACAGAGTGACCATACCAAACATCTAAGGAACTATGCCCACAATATTGCCAATATTGATGAACTTTAAAGATCTGAATGTTGTGTTTATAATTGGAACATATTGCATTCAAATTTCCCAAATTGTTGAAGTTGTTGTGTTGGTAAGATACTTCTCTCATATACACACACACAGAGGCAACATATCTCCATAAAACAAAATGTTGGTCCACTTCATCAGGGCTTTATGCAGGACCAAATTACTGCCAGTCACATATGTTTTGGTGGACACATGGATGTTAACTGTTAAGCCAGTTTACAAACTATAAAAGGTGTGTGATGACCTGAAATGGACTACAAACGCACATGTGACACCATTTACACTCACTTCTAAGGCATAACTGACAATATCTATGGTTTTGGAACACCTGTTTTTTGCTCCTTCATTTTTTTACCCGTCCACCTATATTTCTACCTGTCCACAACGGTTTTTACCCATCCAAATGATGGGTGGACAGGTTTCTGCATAAAGACCCACCTGGGATGACAGAAGGTGTGAGATTGAGTTTGCTCAGGAATCCCTCGCAGTAGGTCATAATCATGAAGACCATTGTTACATGCCAGAACGAACATTATACCGACTGTTGGACAAGAAGACATAGGGCCTATACTAAATTCACAGACATGGTTAAGTATTGTACAAAGTGGGGTACATACAGGCATCTTCACTTCAGGAAATCCAAAGTAACATTGAAACGGGTGCGAAAATGCCTCATGAGTATGCATAAAAGCATCTGAAAACATGGGGAAAGGTGGTTGTATAAGTTTTGTTTAGGGGCCAGACACAGGGTTGTGTTCCCAGCTGTAAAATAGCATCAAGTAAAGTGTTGGGTGCAGCAGACATGAACACTTACAGGTTGATTATTTAAATACGATTTGACAGGCAATATGTACCTTCAACCTATATGAAGAAAATGTTCTACTAATAATGAGGCCCTGACAACCACAACTTAATGTTTCAATATGTAAGCCAGCTAAGAGCATCTTTGGAACTAAGTAATAGCACATGTTGTAATGATTTAATGTTATCACATGCAGGGCTTTTTTGGTAGTCACGTGCATGTTAAGTCACACACACACACACAAGCCAGTCGAGATGTGTTTTATGACCTAAAATAAACTACATACACCAATTTTCAAAGCATAACTGACAATATCTATGATTTTGGACCTCCACCTTTGCTCCTTATTTTAAACCTGTCTATTACCCTTCTAGTGATATTTCTACCAGTCCAAAATGGGTTTTACCCATCTAAATGATAGGTGGATGGGTTTCTAAATAAAGCTATAACCACATGGCTGATTTGCCCAAACAAATGAATAGCTCATAGTTATCCCAATGCGCAAACAAGAAATAACATTGAAAGCTAACAATTGGCGTAACATTAGCATGCTTGACGTACATATTGTACTTGGTAATCAATGTTATTAAGCACTCACACAACCAGCTACTTGCAGTATTGCTGCAGTGACATTAGTAATTCTGATGTGGTAATTTCTATTGATTAGTTGACTGTTGTGTTTGACTGGTGTGAAATGAAGTGGAGGCTGGGTCAAGCTGTAGACACCATCCAGGCAGCATTATAATGCCAGCAACCTAAGCCTTGCAAGATCATGAGTCGATTGCATTGTAAATCAGCCATGCGTGACCAGGTTATGCATCCAAGTGAAGAAAGCCTGGTGGCTGCGAGAAGAGTTACAAATTCAAAACTTCCATGAGTATTATCTCATCGCTTGCTGCAACAGTCACAGTTAAACTGTGGCTGTCTTGCATTGCTAACAGAAAAAAATATTTGAATGTTTTGCACGCAAACTGTTCAGATTGTTAGAAGCAAAACATTCACTTGATGAAAAGTAGTACTCCATCATGAAGTTTTTTTAAGTTTGCAGGGTTCTCGCTCTCCTGTATGCAAAGTGGGACAAAGTACGATTGAATAAACAGTAATTTTTTTACTGGTAATTTACCCCCCCGCGACTTACTCATTCAGTTACTGGAACAGGCAGCCTCTCGGTCAAGCAGTCGTATCTGTTTTTTTACCTGGCACCATTCCTCTCAATGTTGGAGGTGGTCTGGATATTTTGACCAGTTTTGAAGTTCTCTTTTTCAGCATAGTACTATCAAAGATGATAGTACTATTTATAAAAAATACCAGGGTAATGTTTAAATATTTGTCTCACAATGAAATGGTTTACATCCATGAAGTGTTGTTGTTGTGATATGTAGCCAGGAAACATTATCAACATTACTACTCAGTGTATTAGTTGTAAACTTGTATATTTGAGAAATGGACTTTATGAGTAATCCCCTTTGTTGCTAGCGGTATTGAACATAACATGTACCATAACTATTGCATTCGTGCTAGTGCTAGTGGTAGTGCTAGTGCTAGTGCTAGTGCTAGTGCTAGTGCTAGTGCTAGTGCTAGTGCTAGTGCTAGTGCTAGTGCTAGTGCTAGTGCTAGTGGTAGTGCTAGTGCTAGTGCTAGTGGTAGTGGTAGTGCTAGTGCTAGTGCTAGTGCTAGTGCTAGTGCTAGTGCATGTGCTTAAAGTGTTGTTTGCACAAGTTCCTGGCTCAGTTTGAACAGCTACAAGACTAAGCCTCTGTTTACTGGCATGACAGTCAATATAGCTCACATTGCTTATTGAACTGAGAATGTTATTTAGAAATCACGCCTGGTGTAATGCTCAGACCTCAGAGGATAAGAACATCAAATGTTGTATGTGCTTGATGAGTTTAACACCAGGGGAAAATTGGCTTGCCTTTAAATACAGTCCTGAAGGTTTCAAGGTAAAACATGATAAATACCATTTCTTAATGTTGTACCTAGTGGTCACCCTCCTGTTAACCTGGTACATCACAACATTTACAAATTACTAAGTGTTTCTTTCCAAAATACAGTAAATACAGGTTTTACTTTTTACCAAAATGCGAAACCATTTTCTGTCAATCAGTGCTGTCTTTCTTCTCTTTACACAAGGTGCAGTGTAGGCACATTATTGTGTTTTGACAATAAAATTGGGATAGCTTTTTAAAGAAATTACTTGAAATTAAATCACATAACAAATCTGCAATAAACACATCAGCTTTTGCTGTCATACTCTCTGTATTCAGGTCATTGACACACTCCAGTTTCATGTGTTGTTGTAATTTAAGCTTTAGGATGAAAAATAAAAGTGAGCTTTCCCAACACTAAAAATTATCATTGTATTTTTGTTAAGAAACCCATGATGTTCAAAGATACCTGTACGTAAATATACAACTTTAGCACAATCTTTGGGTTTTAATTGTGTCTACAGTAACCCACATTCTAGAGATGATATGATTTACGCTACATATGTAACTGATTACAATTTTTAAGTCTGTAATTACAGTTATTAGTGTACAATGACATGAAAATGAGGTTAACATTTTTTTAAAGTTATTTCCTCGACCCAACCTTTAGAGAGTAACCATGGTTTCAGGGTTATAAAAGTAAACACAATGTGGTGGGTAGTATAATGCAACACATTTATTTCTGCAATACATATAAATACATGTTTATAAACAAGGAACAGGTGTCTTGACTTTAAATATTTAATTTAAATTAAATTAAATAATGTAATTTTAAATACATTTTAATCGGTGCTTCTAAATTAATTTGAGAATCTTCAGTATATACAAACATTCGACTATTGCACTCTGCCCATGCTCTCTCACTGTGCATATTGTATACCTGACCCATCAGACCATGTGGGAACTCATCAACTATGAATGAAGATGTTAATTAATAGTTAATGCTTTTGCTGTTCACCTAACAACCGCGTCGTTGTCAAGCTCAGGTACATGAAACAGGATTGCTTTTTGCACCTGTGTCCACCTGGGCAATGGTTGGTCATGACGATTTGACGCAAGGTTGAAGGAAACGAGTAATTTTAGAGATTCAAGATGGAGGAAACCAAGGATAAGTTACAGCTCACACCAAAGGACCCGTTGTATGATAATGATAGCAACTTTGTCAAGACAAAAGGATGGGTATGTGCGTTGTTTGTTGATTTGTTATTACCGGTACATGTAGTATAGATGCCTATCACAGCTTGAGTGCCAGTCATGAATCAATCAATGCAGATGTTCTGTTCAGATGTCTATTGTTAATGCACTGTATTGTTCAGATTCCTGCCATCAACACTGATTTCGTTGTTCAGATGTCTAACAGCAAGTCAGAGTTTCTGGGCCTATTCTGGGGCCTATCATCACCATAAGTGTATTGTTCAGATACCTATCGTCAAGTGTGATATTATATTTATGTAGTATCATCAACACATGCAATCTGTTTTCATATCTTCATCAACACAGATACTATGTATAATGTGTTTGGATGGATATCATCAGCATAAATATTATATTCGCATGTTTTTATCATCAACAGCAATATCATGTTTGGGTGCCGTAACCATCAACATGCCTATAATGTGTTGGATATTTATCATTAGCATAGGTATTCCATTCTTTTAGAAGCCTGTCAGTAACATAAACGTTCACTGATATTCTTTTCAGAAGCCTGTCAGTAACATAAGAGCTTTGCTTTAATGCCTACCATTAACACCTAAATTCTCAATGAAAATACCAAACGTATTATGATACATAAGCTAGGCTGGTGCACTAACTCTCTGGCAAGTTACCCACTTTAGGGATTAAAATATACTTTTGTGATTTAAATTTTTTTTTTTTCATGTGAGATAGTTCAGGTTTTGGAAAGATAACTTGGATGTAGATGACAGGTGGTATCCCGGGATGTAAATACACAATAATTGACCTTTATGTTAATTTATGTAACTGAGCATGTGTTTTAAGGCATTGACATAACCTTTATTGAACTTTCCATTCCTTTACCCGAATAGGAACCTGGTAATTGCAACTGTTGCAGTGCTGTTGTAGAAACAAATTGTTGTTGCAATGTTTAAAAGTATGTAATAAATATATACGTTGGCCAAATTAATATGATTTGTGATGACTTAAATGAAGTTATTTGTCATAAATTAGGTCAGACAATGAAAACAAAAGACACACAGGCAGGGAGCATGTGTCATGTATTCTGGGCAGGTCTTGACTTGTCTCTGGCAGTTGTTGTTCCATTAAAGTCTCTCTACTCAGCCAACTATTTGTTCTGTGCTACTGTTTACCTCAGTGGACACAGACACAAACATTCCAGTCCACCGCTGGAAACAGTTGCGTAAAACGCGTGGCATAACCGTTAGATAGGATTGATTTGTTGGCTGTATTCAGTTGGCTGGGAGACCATGTGTGTGTAGACAAGAGCTGTGGGAATTCAATTGGTCACTTGTCTGTGATATATTTATGCACACCAAAGAAACTTGTGTGAATTACCTTACCGCACACGTTTTGTAAAGAATGTAGATTACGTGTCAAGATTATTACTTCTGTGATATCAAAACTCACTCTGTAGCATGTGTGGCCAAGTAAATCATGTTTCTTGGTGGTTGGGGCATTTATATTTTCACGTGTGAACAATTTGACTTATTTACACAATCTATTTTAAAGAAATATGTAGGATTTTTTTGTTTTAATAATCAGCTGGGCTTAATTTTGGAGTGTATGTGAGGTAAGTTTCAGGAGATTGAATGAGATAAACGGTATGGCACACTAGGTTCGAGTGAATGATCATTGGAATCAATCAGCTAATGAAAATAACTAATTCCCAACATGCAATATCATTATTTGGATTTTTACACTCATACAACCACGCATGCATGCACTTATTAACTAGAATTTTTCAGGACAATGGAAAACTCTATTTCTAAGTCTGACACACTACTGTTTTTGGTAGAGTATTTAATATACTATTTTATTGAATGTCATTGCATTCACAGGATATGGTGGACTAAATGGTCCATCTACCTAAAGATAAGTTTTTATATAGTGTAGGGGCCAGTCCCCAGGACTGCTCAGAGTGCTTTAAACTTCACTTTCCTGGCACACCTGTTCACTTAAACACTGTCTCAATTTCTCTGGGAAGCATTCAGCTACTCTGCAATTAATGCACAATGGCTGCACATACAAATATCCACCACTGTCTATAGCCAGGTACTCATTCATACAGCTGAGTGAACTAGAGCAATGTAGAGTGGACAAACTTGCTCACAGTTTAACATGGCAGCACAGGATTTGAACCCGGGTTCTCTTAGTCGAGGGTCCAAAGTTCTATCCCTGAGCCACTGTATTCGATGTAACCATAGCATTAACTCAGTTTTGGCAAATTATACAATGTTTGAGTTGTAACCAACGGATATCAAGAAATTTTTACCTCTTCGTTATCTTATATTATTTATAAGAGACTTAAATAGATAAGCAGTTATCGCATTAATTCATACATGTAAACAACGGCTAAATGTGTCGAATATAAACACAAGATGAAGACGAATTAACCTTGCTAATACGGTCACTTCAATACCAGGGTCAGTTTCGCATATTCCCAAGGGTGAGTTTGATAGTGAGATTCCGTGGTGCTTTGTGGTCCAATAGATGGAGATACAGTAAATGTTCATGTAAGAACACATTTTTATTTGTTAAAAAATAGAATGACAATATAAATATGTGTCCTCAGCTTACACATGTACAGGTATCCTATTAGGTTATATGATATTGATTATAACTTTTCATTGTCATTAGATGTAGATGCAAGTATGGTTGTCTCAAAATGAACAGTATCTGATAGCAATACACAGCTCGCAGTGTCTAAGGAAGAGCAGACAAAAATAGGAAGGTGCCGCCACCTGGTGGATAAAAACACATTAATTGTGTGGTGATTGCCAGGAATACACATTGCAGCACTACAGCATCATTAGAGTGTGCTATATACGACTGGAACATTAAATCATTGCACACAATATGGTAGCACAATTACATAATATAATACATTGTGCAGTATTGTTACCCACATACCATAGGATGTGACACACTACAGAAATACAGAAGTAAAACGTTGATACATAGTGCAGTACAGTGACACAACTACAGTACAGTGACACAACTACAGTACAGTGACACAACTACAGTACAGTGACACCACTACAGTACAGTGACACAACTACAGTACAGTGACACCACTACAGTACAGTGACACAACTACAGTACAGTGACACAACTACAGTACAGTGACACAACTACAGTACAGTGAGACCACTACAGTACAGTGACACAACTACAGTACAGTGACACAACTACAGTACAGTGACACAACTACAGTACAGTGACACAACTACAGTACAGTGACACAACTACAGTACAGTGACACCACTACATTACAGTGACACAAGTATAGTACAGTGACACAACTACAGTACAGTGACACCACTACAGTACAGTGACACAACTACAGTACAGTGACACCACTACATTACAGTGACAGCACTACATTACAGTGACACAACTACATTACAGTGACACAACTACAGTACAGTGACACAACTACAGTACAGTGACACCACTACAGTACGGTGACACCACTACAGTACAGTGACACAACTACAGTACAGTGACACAACTACAGTACAGTGACACCACTACAGTACAGTGACACAACTACAGTACAGTGACACCACTACATTACAGTGACAGCACTACATTACAGTGACACAACTACATTACAGTGACACAACTACAGTACAGTGACACAACTACAGTACAGTGACACCACTACAGTACGGTGACACCACTACAGTACAGTGACACAACTACAGTACAGTGACACAACTACAGTACAGTGACACCACTACAGTACAGTGACACCACTACAGTACAGTGACACAACTACAGTACAGTGACACCACTACATTACAGTGACAGCACTACATTACAGTGACACAACTACATTACAGTGACACAACTACAGTACAGTGACACAACTACAGTACAGTGACACCACTACAGTACGGTGACACCACTACAGTACAGTGACACAACTACAGTACAGTGACACCACTACAGTGCAATGACACCACTACAGTACAGTGACACCACTACAGTACAGTGACTGTAAAACAAAATATAACAATAACATATTGGTCAGGGAGACTCCTACTAAGGCTAAACACCCACTCAAATGGGAGCAACCTATTTGTATTAATGACAAATGCTATGTGTATTACAATAGTAACAAATCAGCAAACAGACTACGTCAGGAACAGTACAATATATAACGCTGAAGACAGACACTTTGACCAGTGTGTGTTGTGTGTGACAGCATGACAAAAGGACCAGTGCCTGGACGCAGTATTGCTGTGAAAAAGTGAAATGTGTGTTGTGTGTGACAGCATGACAAAAGGACCAGTGCCTGGACGCAGTATTGCTGTGAAAAAGTGAAATGTTGACGACCAATGGGAAACTGTGCATCAGCACCCATCTGTATCCCATTGTGATGTAACAACCATTGATTGTCTGATTGAGCTCGGAGCAATCAATGAGACTTAGCACCGGGCCACTGTGTGTGTATCCTGTCGATAATTGCGTTGTCATATAGTGAGTCAATATCCGGCTGTCTGATGTGTGTGAAATCGTGTGGTGACGTTATTGGTCACGGTGAGAGATTACAACGAGCTGCTGTGAACTGACCTT
>JAODUO010000857.1:45000-80000 GCA_025642075.2 Ridgeia piscesae | reverse complement strand
TAACGACAGTGACATATTCTGTTTTATGATATCGATTACCTCCATACACTGTACATGATTAAATACCTGACAAAAACCATGTTCTGTGAAATGTTCTTAGTGTTGGTCTAATGACATTTTTGAATGTCGATTTAATATAATATTTGCTGCTTGGATCTAGTTATTTTGCAGGGTCAGACTCATTTGAGGCTTATTTCAATTCGTTGACAATTGACAGTGTATATTGCTCTTTTGATATTCTGATGGAAAACATGTGTTAGGCGGTCATTTAATATTGCTTCAGACTTTCTGTTGTGTGCATGAATATATATACAAATTTGTGGCTGTGTCACAGCATACCTGCCAGACACCCCTTAACTTGCAATGGACCATTCCTGACTACTATTTCAGTACAGGAGGCGGACGAACTTACTTTGCTGGTAGATTTCGTGTGGGATATTTCATTGAAGAGAGATGGTTACCAGTTTGCTGAGACAGTGCGACTTTTGTGGCATTGATATAACACATTTCGTGTTCAACGAGACCTTAAAACATAGTTTATGACTTTTGATGAAAATGTTTATGTATTGGCAACAATAGCTGAAGTCGCAACTACAACTGGACATTGGATGTGTTTGATCAGAGGATTTTTAGATTTACATTAAGACTTACCAGCAAGCATTGGAACCAGCATATTCTGTTCTATGCATTTGTGTCAATTACAAAGGAAGGACGTTTCATATGAGTAACAATTACCAGAAGCAGTCGGCAACATGACACAGTGTGAAGTCACTAAATGAAGCGTCGTCTGCAACTTCAGAATCGGATCGTCTGGAATATTTTAAGCGGTATCTATGGCAAATTGATTGATATAAGTGCATGACTTGATGAGATTGGATTAAACTTCACGAAAAGTTCTCAGAAAGTTCAGACAACAATTGTGTAGAATACTTCAAGCTGTAAACACAAAAAATCGCTTGGACATCAGATGCATGTTGCTGCATTACCTACTAACATTTCTGAAAGTCCACAACAAGGTTGTTTGGACTACTTAAAGATTTAACATGAACCATTCATTTTTTAATGGTTTTGTGGGGCTGCATTACTGACAGCAGTCATCTGAAAGTGCAGAAGAGGATTGTGGGATTGTTTTGAACACGAAGAATTTGTGAATCGCAGCATTACAGACTAAACTCAACGAGTGATGGAAAGGAAAGTGGTAACTCGGTCAAGGAGCTGTGGGACGGGGGGAAGGTTCACTGGACATGTGAGAGACAGAGGACAGTACCAGAGTGTCGACGTACAGCCACTTCTGTCATCATTTGACTTCTCGAGCATCGACGTGTCACTAATGAGAAGTGTCAGTGATGACGTGTCATGTTTCAGTGACGATATGGATGAGATGTTTGTGTTTGGAAAGAGGGGAAATGAGGAAGGGTTGAGAGATGGCAGGGTGCTGGAGATGGGAGGGGTGCATGGCACAGTGCAGGTGGAGGGGTGGTGCGCTGATACTTCACAGGTAAGTTTCTGAATCTGATTTGTTATAGTGCAAAACCCCTACTGGGGCATCACACTCTAGGAGATACCCCAGTAGGGTAATGTTCAAGCCCTTTGCCCATCTTGAATTAACCAAAATGTGCCTCTTTGTGTGTGGATGACTTGCATAAAAACCATTCACATCAGGAACAGCCATTACTGGCCAAATAGTTTTTCAATGGCAAAATAGTGTAATGTGAGCCGTTTATGTAATATTAATACTGATCTGTTTGGTTTTCTCACTACCCTATGGTGTCCGTGATAACCGTAGACTTCGAACAGTTAGAATACAGTAGCTGTTGTCTTGGCAGTTGAGATTACCTAGACCACTCAGCTGCCTGTCATAAGATGGATAGACAGGTCTCTCTAGGACCCAGGCTGTGACATCAGTGATAGGTGTCACGTATGGACATGTTGTTGCTCCAGTTAATCAGTTTGATCAATGTGTGATTGATTCATGCTGCCGATTGATTGATTACACTCTTGCGGGTGATCAATCAACAGTTTAATTGTACAGTTAGTTTTCAGTGAAAGACGCATGAAAATTAACTTGTTTTGGTGTCACAAATGCTGTTAACCTTCGTCTAGAAGGTGATGCTTATGGAAAATGGAAACTTAATTTTAGAGGAAGATTAGGTATGTTAAATTGATGAACGTGATGGCGTTATTCAATAAGTTTCCTGTGCTGATTATTATGACTAGGTGTGTATGGTTTAGTCAGATATATATTGTGTGTTTACATTCACTGTCGTTGATTGGTCACATTATAGTACCGTCACCTAGTACTCAAACATTTCTTAGAATGATTGCCCACAAATCAGTTATCCAATCAGTCGTCCAACAATTTGCCCAAAACAATCCTCTCAATAGATTCTTAATACAGTAGACCCTGTCTTCAGCGGCCCCCGCGATGAGCGACCACCTGCTATGTACGGACAGTTTTCCGATGTCCCGATCATTTTTCAATGGAAATGCCCCTGAGATGAGCGGCCACCTGGTGGACGCGAACACGGACAGCGATTTTTTTTAATTTTTCACCTGCTATGGCGGACATTTCCTGTTCAGCGCAATGGATGTGGGGAACGGAGAAAGCCAGCGGGATCATGACCCACAGCCGGTGACCCATTTAAATTTAGAGCCGCTCTCGCAGTCGATTTATCCACAGTTATTTTATATTTTTCTCCAAGTTTCTAGTTATGTCGAGTGACAACAAATGTAAGATAGGCCTACTGAGTTTATGCCATGTTTCATGTTAGTTTAGGATAAAACCACAATTTCTTAAGCTCATTTATGTAGTGATGCCGCGATAAAATACTGACGTTACACCACGGTAATCTAAGGCCTAAGCGTTACTGGCGCCGGTGATGTCGAGTTATCACGATTTTGATTTGTGAATTGTATGCTTCACAGGAATTTAAATGATTTTATTTTGTAACCTAGTGTGTGTATATGTATATAAGTTATGAGACAGGAAGTTTGACGGCTGTAAGAAGTCGTTTTCATGGTTTGATCAGAAAGTAAATGATCGTTTTGCGCCGCTGAAACGATAAACAAAATGGCGACAGCTGCATGATTACCCAAATGCCGTGAGGTGGCAGCACGTTTTAGCCCCTCAGACCAAATTTGAAATAACAATCAGATAATAATAATTTATTATATTGTAAAAACTATTCAAAATTAAACTTATAATGAAACATTTCACACTCAAAATAAATTAAAATGTTGTTGTTAATGTGTCGTCTCATTTTACTATTTTGTAACTTGTATTTTGTGTAATTTAATACTTAGGTTTGTTATCAAAAGCATACACACTATATGGACATTAATTATTATGATATGCCTAAACCTATGAACTATTCCAAAACAAAAAAGTCTTAAATGAGGGGTTAAATAACTGTAATATTAAATGTGATATTATTACACTTCATTTTATGGGTATTATAACTGTGGGCATAAATGTGATTTATGTATGTTGTAATGTGGCTGTAAATAAAGATTGTATGTTCAGGAAAAAATTGTCGCAAATTCTTGTCCCTCTGACGAGGGGACACCTGCAATGTAGGGACACTTTTGCTTGGCCGGACAGGTGTCCCTACAAGACAGGTTACATTAACACATTTCATAGTGCCAAGTTTCATTGGTCTCTTTTGGCACAGTGTTTAACACCACAAAAGTGTTTAGATTAGTTACTTACACGTTCCTGAGAGGTTACAAGAAACAACAGTGATGTGCTACACAACTGGTGTTTTTATATTTGCATAACATGTGCCAGTAGCTTCCTCTACGGGGGCAGTAATTATAATCTGCAACCCCGCGTGGCTACAGAAACACATTGTCAGGTGGTCACATGTCTGTGTGGATCGTTGCGTGGTTGTAGCAAGTATCGGAGGCTGTAGAATATTGGATTGTGGGTTTTGCTGGCAGGTACAGACTGTGTGAGCTAAATGTAATCATATATACTTAAGTGCAGGGAACATGTAGTAGTGTAGTAGTTAGCATCCCAGCCGGGTATGTCAATACCATGTAATTCAATACTCACACAGGGCTGGCATATTATATTAGCATGGAAACCTGGCTCTCAACACGGGGGGATTTGTGTCCCTAATGACTCAGAGATCACTCTAATGTTGGTCCCGTCTCAATTTGGGATGTAAAAGAACCACTGGGGATGACAAGCACCTAGCACTGACCATCTTCAGTGCCAGCATAGAAGGTCAGCTTGGCAGTAATGTTCTGAAAAAATATAAGATCATAACATTATGACCACAATTGCATAAATGTAGACACTTTGTTAACGCAGCAACTTTCTAGCACCATGTTACCCTTAGCATGATACAAACATCTGACTTAATGTCACATTAGACATATGCATGTTAATTGGATTAACGGAAACCGGATGAGATAATTGAATAGACAGGCGTGTGATTAGCATTGGCCATATCATTTCATTGTTGCTGGGGACAGTTGCCATGTACAGTTACAAACCGGTCACTTACATTTGATTCTGTAGTTAATTTACCAAACAATGGTGTGATTTGAACAGTGTGCATTACCAACACCAGCTGCAAAGTTCAAATTGCATTGCCAAAGTACATTTTAACATACATAAGTCAACTAGTGTAGCCATTGCGTATCCAGCTCTTTGGTGCCAATACAAGTAGTTTGTGAATAGTTTGGCAGTTTGTGTAATTTAATATGTTTTGTTTTGTTTAAATTGTAATCAGAGTTGACTTTATGGTCATTTCATCAAACGACCATTTCAATAATATTCACAAGAGCTCAGTTAAGCTTGATTTTAAACATTAACATTTCACTCTATAACAGAAGTATTCTCTATTTATGTACTTACGCATTTGGACTGGCTTGTGTGTATGAGAGGTCTGTCGACTGACACATTTTTGGACTGGCAGAACCTAGAACGTACACATCTTACCCCATTTCTCTGTGTAAATGTTCATGTTGTTATATATAATACATGCAGTTTGGAAATAAACAATTTATTATTGTTAGTTTCATATGCAACTTCTTAATGGACTGGTAAACATTAGATCATCGGTAAAGGTTCAAGATGTTTCTGTGTCAGATTGAGGAGCAGATTGGCATTAGCACTCTCGAGGAGCTGAAGAAACGCTTTGAGCTGGCAGACATCGATGGCAATGGCAAGTTGGAGATGGTCGAGTTCAAAGACTTGCTTCAGAAGCAGCTTAAAATCCCCAACCGAAAGGTAAGCTTGGATTGTGATAATTACTCAGCAAAGACCTAAAACATCCCTGCGTTGATGCTGTGAAAAATCGCCTTGTGTTTGTGTAACAAAAAAACATGCAGCCAAATGTTGACAACAAACTTTTCAATGAAATCTGTTAGCACCCAGTTATAAATGGTAGTCTCACTGAACTGGCTCTCACCTGCCTTAGTGGAATTGCCAGGAAGAAGATGATTTTAAGCACTTTACAGCACACTACTGGCAGTAGGAATCACTGTTTTGGATTAATTTGTATAATAATATTTGTCTAATAATTTTATATTTATTTTCATTAATGAAATAAAGTTACAGAATCGTTAGATACAAAACAAAAAGTAGAATATGAACAAATCTTCATTGTTTTGTATGTTATGTTGTAAATAACTACACTGGTAGGTTGTAGATTGACAAGCTAACAATGAAAGATTTTAGTTGTGTTTATTTTATTGTGCGGCATGTATCGAACAAACTCTTCAAAACCATTATTACTCTACATATTATGTGATTGGTGTCAACATGCACCTGGATATTCGCAGGTATGCAAGTGATAGCTGTTACGTTTGACGTATATTTGTCTCAGGTGCAACAGATCGACGCATTGTTCCACAAGATCGACTGGTCGTCTGATGGCGCCATCTCGTGGGATGAGTTCTGCACCTATATGCAGCTGGAGTATGCAGAGAAGGAGGATTCGTATGTGCGGTCACGTGAGATTGCCTTCCACCTGCCTGCCCGCACTCGCAACATGCCCCACCGCGAGCCCGTTCTCAAGATCATGAACACCTCGGACGGGACCTTCCTCGCCTGCAGTCAGGATGGCCTCATGACGTTCTGGTCAAGCCAGATGAAGATTAAACGCTCCAAGACCGTCATCACAGCGGTCAGTGCCACATAATGGTGTCCCAATTGACCAATTTTGTTACTGATTTGTTGACACTATGTTTATTACATGCCTATAAGTTCTATAGAATTCTGCAAATGTATATTTATGCCATAAAATCCTATGATTTCCTTACTGATCTGATGGCACTTATGTGTAATTTCTGTGGAAGTGTGTAAACATTTATGTGCCTATTAATTTCTATAGACATTTTGCACCAGTGCTGCAGAATTTTATAGAAACTGAAGTGGACATGAATGCATTTTAGATCTGTTTTAAATTGCTGAGCATTCTTCATGATAGTTAATTTTTAGAGAAGCAATATTAATGCGACATATCAAATATAAGAAACATTATTTTACTTCTTTTTTATATCAAATATCAGTTTCTAACTGTGTAAAGACTTTCTGAACAGTCAAGTTTGAAAATTGACATAATGTCTGAACTGTGCCTCTTACTTTGACAGGAAATGATGAATCGGACAAAACCAAAGTGGATAACAGACTTCACCTTAATGCCCCACTACAACAAGATCATAGTGAGCACAGGGTAGGGTAACAATCTTTAAGTTTCACTTTCACTTTCCATCTGTGGCTGGGTTGTCAAATGTCTCAGGAATATTTTTGATTGAAAACATGTATGCGTCATGTAACACAGTGTAGTAGTAATCAGAGCTTGTGAATGTACAGTTTCCAGTGTGATAACAAATGTAAACATAACGATACTGTCTTCAAAATATGCAAATTATGTAAAAAGTAAATTAAACTATGCAGAAAAATAGTCACAGATGCGGTCAAATTCACACCCTTTTCTGAATCAAAACAGTTAAGTTGGAGCAAAAATAGTTTCTGCTATAAATAAGAGGGATAGTGTGTGTGTTTGTCAGTTTGTGTTGTGAGCAGTAGGAGCTTTTTGATGAGGTAAAAATGTCCCATTCAAAAAACCAGCAATGATAAGGGTCATGTTTGACAGAAAAGGAAATCTTGAGTAGATTGACGTGGTACATTCTTGCATGAAATAACGTTAATTAATTTGTGTAAACCATGTGATTTCAGGGACCGAGAGATCCAGTTCTTTGAGTTGTCGTCCTTTGAGCCGTATTGCCAGATAAACTGTCTGGAGACAGTTCCCCTCAACATTGACTACAGGTAAACTCACTTCATGCATATCTTACGTCTTAAGAGTCTTTGGATATAAATGTGGCTTTTATCACAGTCTTTGGTGGTTCCTTGTATTTTACCATAGTATTTATTTACGTACTATTTTGGAAACTTATTTTCATTTACAAATTTGTTTCATGCAGATATATATATATATATATATATATATATGTATATATATAACATATATATATATATATATATAATATGTATATATATATATATATATATATATATATATATAAGGCTAAATACTGCATAGGGAGACCAGTGCATATACGACCGCCTATAGGAGACCGGCCATATATTTGTTTGTAACTGATTTTCCAATTTTGTACAATTGGAACATTGTCTGTAATACAAATACACACCACATACTGCAATATTGTTATGATATTGTAATAAATAACATATATACACAAAAATTGGTCTCCTTAAAACCTATATGCGTAGATGCCGCGTAGGGGAGACCGGTGTGTAATGGGAAGTTAGTTATTAGTTATACTTATTGGCAGTAGTATGTATTTAACGCAGACCTGGTATATCCAAAACCCAACACAACGATAACAATAACAACGTAAATATATATGCAGATACACAAATTGACAGTGCCGCATTTAACAAATGTACAACGTATGGCTAGGAGATCCGTCAAATATTTGTTTTATTAATGTGTGTATATATTTATTAAAATTAATACATATCAAACAAGCGTATAGTACACTGAGCACGGAATGCTAACCCCTCAATCACTATATAGCAAAACTTTAAAAGTATAAGCACTTCTCTGCCAGGGTCCCGTACGCGGCACCTTATGCACATAAATATATACAAGTGTGCAATAAATGGCTCCGGTCTCCTTAAAACAGCGGTCTCCCATATACGGGATGCTATTTGCATAACTGGTCTCCCGTACACGGCGTTTAACCTTATATATATATATATATATATATATATATATATATATATATATATATATATATATATATATATATATATATATATATATATCGGTGTTAATGTTGCCAATTTTGATAAGCAGGTGATGAACATTCTGTTGGGGATAGTCGAACTGTTACTAACACACAATATTTCTGGGGACTTTGTGAACTTGTGAGGTGGGCAAGCAGGTGGGAGGGTGGGCACAAGTTCTTTATTTGGCCCGTATACATATCACTCAATGTGTGTGTATGTAAAACATAAATATAACAATAACAAATAGTATGCAAATGATCACGTCGGTCAGGGAGACTATGGCTGAAACTCCTGTCCAGAGGGAGCCACCTATATACGTTAATGACAAATCATATGTATAAAAGTAGTATCGTAAATGGGCAAACAGAGTAAGTTGGGTAAGACTTATCCGTTTACATGATTATGGTTTCAATGCTTACATATTCAAATGAAGACACACACATATGTGCTTTTAATTAGAAGTCATTTCTGGTCATTAACATGTGTCATGTTGTCTCTCTGTGCAGTTTCACAAGTGGTGACAGTTGCCTCATTCTGTTTGGAGACAGTGATGGATGCATCAACATCCTCCTCTTCAACAACACGGGAGAATGCCTGAGGTAGGACATAACAGTCTCGCAGTAAACACAGTCTCGCCGTAAACACAGCCTCGCCGTAAACACAGTCCCACAGTAAACACAGTCTCGCAGTAAACACAGTCTCGCAGTAAACACAGTCTCGACGTAAACAGTCTCGCCGTAAACACAGTCCCACAGTAAACACAGTCTCGCCGTAAACACAGTCCCGCAGTAAACACAGTCTCGACGTAAACACAGTCTCGCCGTAAACACAGTCCCACAGTAAACACAGTCTCGCCCTAAACACAGTCTCGCCCTCAACACAGTCTCGCCGTAAACACAGTCCCGCAGTATATACAGTCTCACAGTAAACACAGTCTCGCCCTAAACACAGTCTCGCCGTAAACACAGTCCCGCAGTAAACACAGTCTTGCCGTAAACACAGTCCCGCAGTAAACACAGTCTCGACGTAAACACAGTCTCGCCGTAAACACAGTCCCACAGTAAACACAGTCTCGCCCTAAACACAGTCTCGCCGTAAACACAGTCTCGCCGTAAACACAGTCTCACCGTAAACACAGTCTCGCCGTAAACACAGTCTCGCAGTAAACACAGTCTCGCAGTAAACACAGTCTCGCAGTAAACACAGTCTCGCAGTAAACACAGTCTCGCAGTAAACACAGTCTCGCCGTAAACACAGTCACTAAACCAGTCTGCAGTAAACACAGTCGCAGTAACACAGTCTGTAAACACAGTCTCGCAGTAAACACAGTCTCGCAGTAAACACAGTCTCGCCCTCAACACAGTCTCGCCGTAAACACAGTCCCGCAGTATATACAGTCTCACAGTAAACACAGTCTCGCCCTAAACACAGTCTCGCCGTAAACACAGTCCCGCAGTAAACACAGTCTCGCAGTATATACAGTCTCGCCGTAAACACAGTCCCGCAGTAAACACAGTCTTGCCGTAAACACAGTCCCGCAGTAAACACAGTCTTGCCGTAAACACAGTCCCGCAGTAAACACAGTCTCGCGTAAACACAGTCCCGCAGTAAACACAGTCTTGCCGTAAACACAGTCCCGCAGTAAACACAGTCTTGCCGTAAACACAGTCCCGCAGTAAACACAGTCTGCCTAAACACAGTCTGCCGTAAACACAGTCCCGCGTAAACACAGTCTGCCGTAAACACAGTCTCGCCAGTAAACACAGTCTCGCGTAAACACAGTCTCGCCGTAAACACAGTCTCGCAGTAAACACAGTCTCGCAGTAAACACAGTCTCGCCGTAAACACAGCCTCGCCGTAAACACAGTCTCACAGTAAACACAGTCTCGCCGTAAACACAGTCTCGCAGTAAACACAGTCTCGCAGTAAACACAGTCTCGCAGTAAACACAGTCTCGCAGTAAACACAGTCTCGCCGTAAACACAGTCTCGCCGCTAAACACAGTCCCCAGTAAACACAGTCTCGCAGTAAACACAGTCTCGCAGTAAACAGTCTCGCCGTAAACACAGTCCCGCAGTAAACACAGTCTCCGCAGTATATACAGTCTCACGTAAACACAGTCTCGCCGTAAACACAGTCCCCAGTAAACACAGTCCCGCAGTAAACACAGTCTCCAGTAAACACAGTCTCGCCGTAAACACAGTCCCGCGTAAACACAGTCTCGCCGTAAACACAGTCTCCCGTAACCAGTCTCGCCGTAAACACAGTCTCGCAGTAAACACAGTCTCGCCGTAAACACAGTCTCGCAGTAAACACAGTCTCCGTAAACACAGTCTCGCCGTAAACACAGCCTCGCAGTAACACAGTCTAAACACAGTCTCGCCGTAAACACAGTCCGCAGTAAACACAGTCTCGCAGTAAACACAGTCTCGCAGTAAACACAGTCTCGCAGTAAACACAGTCTCGCAGTAAACACAGTCTCGCAGTAAACACAGTCTCGCCGTAAACACAGTCCCGCAGTAAACACAGTCTCGCGTAAACACAGTCTCGCATAAACACAGTCTCCCAGTAAACACAGTCTCGCCTAAACACAGTCTCCAGTAAACACAGTCTCGCACGTAAACACAGTCCGCAGTAACACAGTCTCGACGTAAACACAGTCTTGCCCTAAACACAGTCCCCGTAAACACAGTCTCGCCGTAAACACAGTCTCGCCGTAAACACAGTCCGCGTAAACACAGTCTCGCGTAAACACAGTCTCGCAGTAAACACAGTCTCGCAGTAAACACAGTCTCGCCCTAAACACAGTCTCGCCGTAAACACAGTCTCGCCGTAAACACAGTCTCGCGTAAACACAGTCTCGCCGTAAACACAGTCTCGCCGTAAACACAGTCTCGCAGTAAACACAGTCTCGCAGTAAACACAGTCTCGCAGTAAACACAGTCTCGCAGTAAACACAGTCTCGCAGTAAACACAGTCTCGCAGTAAACACAGTCTCGCAGTATATACAGTCTCGCAGTTAACACAGTATCGCAGTTAACACAGTCTCGCAGTTAACACAGTCTCGCAGTAAACACAGTCTCGCAGTTAACACAGTCCCGTAGTAAACACAGTCTCGCAGTTAACACAGTATCGCAGTCAACACAGTCTCACCGTAAACACAGTCTCGCTGTAAACACAGTCTCGCCGTAAACACATTCCCGCAGTAAACACAGTCTCGCAGTCAACACAGACTCGCAGTCAACACAGTCTCGCCGTAAACACAGTCTCGCCGTAAACACAGTCTTGCTGTAAACACAGTCTCGCCGAAAACCCAGTCCCACAGTAAATACAGTCTTGCAGTAAACACAGTCTCGCAGTAAACACAGTCTCGCAGTAAACACAGTCTCGCAGTAAACACAGTCTCGCAGTAAACACAGTCTCGCAGTTAACACAGTCTTGTAGTAAACACAGTCTTGCAGTAAACACAGTCTCGCAGTAAACATAGTCTCGCAGTCGACACAGTCTCGCAGTCAACACAGACTCGCAGTCAACACAGTCTCGCCGTAAACACAGTCTCGCCGTAAACACAGTCTTGCTGTAAACACAGTCTCGCCGAAAACCCAGTCCCACAGTAAACACAGTCTTGCAGTAAACACAGTCTCGCAGTAAACACAGTCTCGCAGTAAACACAGTCTCGCAGTAAACACAGTCTCGCAGTAAACACAGTCTCGCAGTTAACACAGTCTTGTAGTAAACACAGTCTTGCAGTAAACACAGTCTCGCAGTCGACACAGTCTCGCAGTAAACACAGTCTCACAGTTGACACAGTCTCGCAGTAAACTTAGTTTAGAATATTCTACATTTTAGGTGTTTCGAGGTAATATGTTATATATCCATTTTTACTCTTTTGTTTTTAATACTCAGTTTAAATAAAAACTTGTAAACAAAGTTGGTATATAACTATGCTACAAACACTAAATAATGGAGAATAGTAATAAGTCTGAAATAATTGTTGTGGATTGTTGCGCAAAGTGAGATATTTAAAGATTTTTGTTACCGAAACTTACTACATTGTATTCTTCCATTAAATTACCTCAGTCAACTTGCCGACCATTATTGTCATTGGTTTTTGGAGTTGTCCTCTAGAATTAGTGAGTCCACTACAGGTTACACATTTACCCCCTGTGTGGGATCTTTTACTTCCCCTGGCATAAACATCAGATAAAAGGGACCAGGGGCTTTTAGTGTCTCTTCCGAAAGGCACAGGCTAAATAATGTGAGATGAATGAAATTGCTTAAGTTTTGAAACAGCGGCAGGTGGGATTGAACCACAGTCCCCTCGATTGACAGTCCTCTACCGCACAACCACTGCTCCTCACCTCTGTATAACCAGTTACCACACAGCATGTGCTGAAACTCTGCATGGTTACATGTGCCGTGGTCATTGGTTGAATATGGATATGTTTTATAAAAAAGAATATGGCACTAATTATCTAATGTGACCAAACAGCATTTTGTGCAAGTTATTTAATTGTGATTTGTTGTGTTTTTGCATAAACTAGATATTACCACAGTTCAACATGTGGTTAAACAAATATTTCTTCCTTCATAATCTGCATTTAATATGTTTTCCCCTGAAACCCTTTGTTTTTTCACTAGGACATGGAAGAAGGAAGCGCCCAAGGCGGAGGGGATTGCCAGTATCGCCCTAGACCAGATTGCCCTGGGGCCCTACACAAAGTTCATCCGGTGGAAGGTACACGGCGACTGGGTGCAGCAGGTGAGTGGCTCCCTCTGGTGTGTACGTATTCATCAGTTTCTTTGAAAGTACTTAACTTCCTGACCTGTAGGTGGTGAAACAGTGTTCCTGTGTTCAACTGAACCAGTGCGAAAAGCCAGCCAGGTATTTTTACTTCAGTCATAAGGTTACAATTCTAGTTTAATAAAAACCAATTATTAATTAGTTCGTCATTGACTTGTTACCGGCACTGTATAATTGCGCTTTGTCAGATCCAAATTATCTAAACAAATCCCTGAACAGAATCACTGCTGAAGATGATGCACATCATTTGTGTAACAGAGGCTGGTTTCTGTCTCCATATGCAGGAGATTTGTTCATCTTTGACATATACATAGTGAATTAGCTACTAGAAATGTCAGCCTTGCACAGCAGAAATGCTGGTCTCCAAGTGTGCCCTTTTCCGTGTCAAGGGAAAGAATAACCTGTCTCCATGAGGCCATAGCTGTATCACTTGTTGACTCGATCTACTTCCGACTCTCCTGGTGTCAATACCATCAGTCTGTTCAATAGTTGATTAGCGTCTAATATGCCCACATGATATGTAGTAAAATACTGTTACTTTATTCTGGGATTAGTTGCCAGCCATCTGACTTGCTGCACTGCTTTGGTGATGAATTAAGAGGGCCTTGGCTTTTGATCATAGTCAAACTTATAATGCACATCCATGCATCGGAGTGTTAAACAGATTAGATAAATATTAAAACAAGAATTCTATTTCACCGGTGGTCGAAATGTCAATGTAAGTCAAGATTTATTAGTTGTGAAATAAGAAATCTTGTTTTCATTTACCTGGTAGTATTCCAACTTTATGAACATTTTCAAGAATATCAGGTTAGATAAAGTTTGTTCTATATGGTGTCAAATAGGAACAATGATGTAGCCATCATTATTTTCTCTTGTAGAAGTTAGAAGCTACTGCGGTGTGGTTGTCCATTAACTGTAAAGCAGAGAACAATTTAAGAATTGCCACATCGATTTAATCTGAAACAGCAGGTGTTTTGTGAAGTATATTTTCTTACTTACACCTGCCCAATATCTCCAAACACGGTTCACCAAAAACGAAACCTTTTCTCCGTTTTGGAACTTTTAGTCTCAGCAGGACCATGCATATCTTGTTGAGCCTATTGGCCCCATAACCAATGACATGGCTTTGATTTTGTAGCTGCGGTACTACCACAGTCTGCGGCAAGTGATCTCCTGCTCAAATCACGCCAACACAGCCCTTGTTCTTGGTGAGTTCTGTGAAAGTTATTATTTTAATAACATACTGTCTACTAACTGGATAAACGTTGCTGGTAATTTAAAGCAGGGAGTTTCCTGAATTTGTTGTCATAAATTAAATGTGGGATTTAGCAAATGAATCAAACAATGAATGAATCACGTGGCAATTAATATTGTTAGAAAAGCATGTATACATTGCCAGTAAGAATTAATACTTAATTTGGAGTGTTTAATTAAAGATTTCCACATATACTCCTCCTGAGTGTCTTTACCATGTACTGGTGTCATGTAAGTGTTAATTCTGTCCATTCACATCTTGGAGCCATGAATAACATGTTTACAGAGTGTGTATTTTGTTTACAAGATGAGCAGGTCACTAGCGTGACTTTTTAATTATTGCAGACCTTGTTACAAGTTTAAAACATCTTATTTATTAACAATTATTTACACACTGTTTTAGTGTGTAAATAATTGTTAATAAATAAGATGTGTTTGTGTTATCGTAATGTAAGTCGCATTGTTCAAGTTACTTCCCTTTCTTACTATTGTTGCTGCGTTTCTTAGCTGGAAAGTCGAGGGTAATGACATATTTCTGATGTATCTGATGTACAACATGCGGCTTCATCCAGGGAAGATAACAAGGAAGGATTGGGAAATGGGTAAAATAATTGCGGAGGAGGAGTACGAGGAGGAGGTCTCAGACCGCGGGTTTGATGACTTTGAGGGTGTGGAGGGTGACGATAATGAAGATGGTAAATCATAGCACAGTTTGGTAGCTAGAAGCATGAGAGTGCGGTTAGATATCTACTCTATTCGTCAATTATTTATTCTGCTAAATTACATGTCTACCTCATTTGTTGAAGTGTGTATTTTCCATGACAACACACATCTTCAGTACAAAAAGTTCAGATATAAACGTAGTGTATTTTTTAAAGCATTCATAGCCATTCAGTTTGCTAAAGTGTGGTGTCTAGTTTTGACTGCCAACTTGCTGTGTTGAAAGGCAGTTAAGAGCACTTCGAGTTTGTAACAGTAACACATTATTTGATCATGACATTTTCACATTTGACCTTAAATTATGCGATTGTTACATAACAACTACACAGCCACAGCACAGATGAAATAAGGATGCCTCTTAGTGACATGGACCAATTAGGCCATCTTATACACCTACCCTGTTTTTACCCTTAAATTCCTCGTTTTAAATTCCCAACCCATTAAGTTTGGAAATGGTCGTCGGTAGAGCAGAAACTAGATTGATTTTTACGTCATAGTTTAGTTACCTCAGTAGTGATTGGTATAGTTGGTAGATGTGTTATTATAGAAACACATGGAAGTCTGTGTGTATTTTAGTTTTGTGTAACATTATGGACCCTCCCTGCTTGCCAGGTCCCACACTTAATAAGGAAACAGTCATTTGCCTAAATGTATATTTTATTTTAAGTTTTTTAACTGTTTTAACAAACACTAGATTAGACAACCTCCTTATTTTACACCATTTTAAACAGTTTGAAGAAGGTGGCCAACTGGAATTACATTTTGCGTTAACTTGCATTAGAATTTGGATATCTCAATAACCAATTAATGCATGAAGTGAATTGTACATGTAATGAATGTGTGAATAAAAAATGATGTTAAAACTGCCATATTGCAATAAATAACAATTCAAATCTTGAAGCGAAGTTTAGGTATTTGGTCAAGCTGCATCGGAATACTCTAATTGCTGAGCAAATCTGTGCAAAGCTGGGCATGCCATTCAACAAACAATAATTTAGGCAACAGGTTATCATGTCAGCTGAAACTTCTTCCTCGCAATCTGAAGTTCTTGTGATCTCCACCAGGGTGCACTAGTGGTAGCACACATGTCGAGCAACAAATGCGGGAGTTGCGGGAATCGCCGACGATGCACGAACGCAACCGGGCGCGTCAGCAGATGACGTGGAACCAGCCGAAAGTGAGGCTGAGCGCAGACCACTCCGTGTTCAAGGTGTACAAGGGTGTGAAGGTGTTTGACTTCTCTCACACGAAGAACATCATCGTCACTGGTGGTGAGTGCAGCGTTAATGTTACAATGCAGCAAATGTTGAAACATGTGACCTGCTGACTGGTTACATTTACACTTGTGTAGCACTGTTTTATAATGTTTCTGTTTGCACAGTTTTGTTGTGCTTGTTGGGGGGGGGGGGGTACAAAAGTGTGTGTGTGTAGGTATTGTTTATCAGTTATTACCACAATGTCAAAAAATTCCTTGTACATTTTTAATAGTACTTATTAATGCCTGTTTGCTCGCTGGGAGCACAGGACATCGACCAAAGAACGCCACTGTTATTTGTCCGTGGCCATCCTCTCCATCTCAGAGCTCCTGGTGTAACCGTCTCTTTTGTTTCCCTCTCTGTACCTCTTTGCCAGGTGTTTCGTGGCCTACCTCTTTCGCTCTCACATGAGGTGTTATTTTTTTTAAATATTACTTCATAATAACCTATCTGAACTGATCTGAACTACAGTGGTTCTTGATCACGCACTGTTGACATGTGACATGACGACAGTACATGAATGAGATCCACTGTTGACATGTGACATGAAGACAGTACATGAATGAGATCCACTGTTGACATGTGACATGATGACAGTACATGAATGAGATCCACTGTTGACATGTGACATGACGACAGTACATGAATGAGATCCACTGTTGACATGTGACATGACGACAGTACATGAATGAGATCCACTGTTGACATGTGACATGACGACAGTACATGAATGAGATCCACTGTTGACATGTGACATGACGACAGTACATGAATGAGATCCACTGTTGACATGTGACATGACGACAGTACATGAATGAGATCCACTGTTGACATGTGACATGACGACAGTACATGAATGAGATCCACTGTTGACATGTGACATGACAACAGTACATGAATGAGATCCACTGTTGACATGTGACATGACAACAGTACATGAATGAGATCCACTGTTGACATGTGACATGATGACAGTACATGAATGAGATCCACTGTTGACATGTGACATGACGACAGTACATGAATGAGATCCACTGTTGACATGTGACATGACGACAGTACATGAATGAGATCCACTGTTGACATGTGACATGACGACAGTACATGAATGAGATCCACTGTTGACATGTGACATGACAACAGTACATGAATGAGATCCACTGTTGACATGTGACATGACAACAGTACATGAATGAGATCCACTGTTGACATGTGACATGATGACAGTACATGAATGAGATCCACTGTTGACATGTGACATGACGACAGTACATGAATAAGATCCACTGTTGACATGTGACATGAAGACAGTACATGAATGAGATCCACTGTTGACATGTGACATGACAACAGTACATGAATGAGATCTACTGTTGACATGTGACATGAAGACAGTACATGAATGAGATCCACTGTTGACATGTGACATGACAACAGTACATGAATGAGATCCACTGTTGACATGTGACATGATGACAGTACATGAATGAGATCCACTGTTGACATGTGACATGACAACAGTACATGAATGAGATCCACTGTTGACATGTGACATGACAACAGTACATGAATGAGATCCACTGTTGACATGTGACATGAAGACAGTACATGAATGAGATCCACTGTTGACATGTGACATGATGACAGTACATGAATGAGATCCACTGTTGACATGTGACATGATGACAGTACATGAATGAAATCCACTGTTGACATGTGACATGAAGACAGTACATGAATGAGATCCACTGTTGACATGTGACATGATGACAGTACATGAATGAGATCCACTGTTGACATGTGACATGATGACAGTACATGAATGAGATCCACTGTTGACATGTGACATGAAGACAGTACATGAATGAGATCCACTGTTGACATGTGACATGATGACAGTACATGAATGAGATCCACTGTTGACATGTGACATGATGACAGTACATGAATGAGATCCACTGTAGATGGGTCAAAATGTTGCATATGTTTCAACATGCTCCAAAGGTAGTTTAATTTGTGCCATTTCATTGGATCTTGGAGCCATGAGCAATATATTTCATACAGTGTGGAATACTTTTTCTTTAGAATTATAATAATTTTCATGCGGTGATGAGTAGTTTTTCTTACGAATTGGCAACTGTGCGGAATACTTAACACATGCAGGATATTTAACATATTTCACATGCAAACTATTTAACATTTTTCGTGTGTTGCACATTTGATATTTGACTTTCTGTGTACAGCATGGATAATGATTTGAAAAGTTGTCAAATCAAGTTTGATGCCTTCTTCGATTCCACAGATGATGAGTTTAAAGGCTTTAAAATGAAATACCTCCAGTTTAATTAATTATAGAAATCCTGAACAAATGCTACTTTTCCAGGTTGCCAGTTACCAAATTAAGAATAGCTTAGTATAACTCGGTTTGTGCCATCATATTTGTTTTGGCGATGTAACTACTGAGAAGATTATGTCCAAGTGGTGCACTTCATTGCAATAGACACGTTGGGACAAGTGTAACTCTGAATCGACTGGAATATGATAAACCAATATATTAGCTGACATATTCATGTAAATGTGGAGGAAACAAAAAACATTTGCCATGTCACTGGGGCATTGATGTCAAAATTAATTTATGTTGAGGGGACGGTGGTTCAATCCCACCTACCTCCGTTTTGAAACTTAGGCAATTTCATTCACCCCACATTTGCCTGTGTCTTTCGGAAGAGACACTAAAAGCCGGTGGTCCCTTCTGTCTGGTGTCTTTGCCAGGGGAAGTAAAAGATTCCACACGGGGGTAAATGTGTAACCTGTACTGGACTCACTAATTCTAGAGAAAGATAACTCCTGCGTTAGCCCAAGTTTGGGCTGTTTGGAGAAAACCATCTGAGACCTCATTGTTCAAGCACCATGCAGGGGCATGTCTCAATATGTCAGCCATCAGGAATTGTAAGATTTCACTAGAATCGCCCACGTGAAAACCATATTAGCTCTTAAGTGTATATGCTCGTGGTATTACCTTTAAATGATGAAATAATAACAATATACAGTGCAAATGTACCGAGCAAATTGTCATCACTTGTAGGGATGGACAGAATTGTGCGGATGTGGAACCCCTATGTCCCAGGTAAACCCACAGGGTTGCTACGAGGGCACAACGCCCCCATCTTCTTTGTGTTTATCGCTGAAGAGGAGGATCGCATATTCAGTCTGTCAACCGACAAACTTCTCAAGGTGAAGTGACTCTCATTCGCTGTTATCGCTGAGAACAACTGTGCTGATGTTAGGCCATTGGGTTCTCATTGTGGAGGGGTTTGCCAAATATAGTTAACACCACATTGCCCCAGGTCATTCCGATGTATAACAAGAATGCATATTTATGGTCAGAGGTGGATAGGATATTTTCCGGAATGAATAGTTCTTTTTTTGTGTCGCTCATTGTCCATTTTGTACATTTCGTCAATGTCAGATGGTAAAGTAATGTTTGTAATCATTTAAGGGTGACGCCTATTTGCCATTTTATCCTAAACTTATTTTGATCATAAAATTTTGTTCTGCGAGATATTGATAAAGCAGATATTACCTGTCCTCAAGGATATCAGGATGAAACCTTTGTCCGCAGGTGATATACTCTGTAATGTCCAGAGACAAATTGGCATGGTGGTTTGCCCTTGGAATATTACCATGGGATATGTTGGAGGAAATAGTTTCTGTCATTGGTTTTTTTGCCTGGGGAACACTTCCTGGTACTTATACAGGAAGTGACCACAGTGCTGTGCACATCTTTAACTGGGATACATTTTTTGTCAATCCAAATTTTCCTTGTAAACGTGTGTGTGTGTGTGTGTGTGTGTGGTGCGTGCGTGCGTGCGTGCGTGCGTGCGTGCGTGCGTGCGTGCGTGCGTGCGTGCGTGCATACGTGCATGCGTGCGTGCGTGCATGCATGTGAACTTACATACATATGAGCCAGACCAGTAAGTTTTTTGGTCCTTAAATTCATCCCATCCACTGTCACTTTTACCCATCCAAAAAACTAACTTTACCCATCCAAATGATTGGTGGCTCTAGGTAAACCTGTGTTGCTGTGTCATCTGTAGGTGTGGGACTTACACGACCACAGCTGTCTGTTGACTGTTCGACCGAAGAGCCACTGTATCCGTGGTGAGCTGCAGGCCTGCTTCTACTCCAGTCTCACGAAGACCATCGCCATAGCAACCGACCAGATGAATGGCCTCAGTCTCAAACTCAAGTAAGTCTCACCAAGACCATCACCATAGCAACCGACCAGATGAACGGCCTCAGTCTCAAAGTCAAGTAATAAGTCTCACCAGGACTGTCACTATAGCAACCGACCAGATGAATAGCGTCAGTCTCAAACTCAAATAAGTCTCACTAAGTTCATTGCCATAGCAACTGACCAGATGAAAGGCATTAGTCTCGAACTCAAGTAAGTCTCACCAAGACCATCGCCATAGCAGGTGACTAGATGAATGGCCTCAGTCAAAAGCTGACAGTGGGATGCATCAACAGTGTTTCACGAGACTGCACTACTTATTATGTAAAATAATATTGTCTGTCTGAAGTCAAATATAGTACAGGTATGTTAGTCTAAAAGAGACATTTCCAGTAAATCAATAAACCATTTATTAACTCCTTACTGCGCAGACCGTCCAAAAACAGTTCGTGGGCCTTTCATTTACTGCGATCAGATCCTTCTTTTACATTAACCAGCCAGCTCAAACTGCTGATCTAGGCTTGGAAACATGTGCTGTCGCCATCTTGTGAAAAATTGTTTTCGTTTGCGAATTAAGTGAGTTTATTTGGAAGGATGTTGAAGTGCGTTCGTCTAGTTGACTTCCGACATTGTGCGGCATTTGGCAGATATTACTGAGATCATTTCTCGATGATTTCAAGTCGGATATCGATGTTTGCAACGTGAATAATGTCGACAGCGATCACGGAGACCCAGTTATCGTCCATCTACGTTGACTGTGCGACTTTTCGTTGTTGAACTTCGAAAAAGATGACCCGTCGGCAGCAGGTTCATTTCGCCGATATGCAGCCATTTTGTTGATCGGATCACCATCCGTACTTCGTTCGGTTGATTTATTTTAGGGTATTTTATTAATATGCACTATGGTCACATTGCTTCTGATAAGGGAGCATCTATCTGTGAAAGGAGTTTGCTATCTTTCGTTATTCAAGTGTTGATTTTTACATACAAAAAGAACAGTCCAGTTGGCAATATGATCGGTAAACAATAGCCATTTTGTAAATTATGGCATGATTATTGTCTTCAGTCATGTTGGCGTTGTTTACAAATGCAATTATAATTTGAAAACTAACCGTTAACATTGGATAAATGTTTTTCTAGGATAAAACTAACATACATGGCAACATTAGTTCCACAGGATCACTATTGTGTGCTCTAAGATTTTTTAATATGTAGCATGATGAAGTTGTTTATTTATTTTGTCATCATAATTGTTGAAGTTTGCTTCATGATCTGAAATATAATTGATTGCAACACATAAATTTTAATAACACATTTTATTCACACAATCATTCCATGTACAATGCAGGTAATTTCGTATATTTTCATGCATCAGTTGTTGAGTTATTCGAATTTTAATGCAAGCAACATGCAGCGTAATTCACAGATGGCTGCCATCTTAAAATTGTCTGCCCACAGCAGGGTGTAAAATAAGAAGGCTGTCTGCCCAGTAAAGAGTTAAATAACATGCATTCGAAAATTCTAATTTGCACCAGTTCATTATGTACACACACATACCTAAAGGACTCGGGTTGTGGATTGTGTTTCAATGATAATCATTTGTTTCACAAAAAATGAACTTCAATCATTTTGACTCCAAACAGACGATTATGCTAGTGAAGAAAGACTACCACTAACTCTGTATGCTCTGTTGTTTACAGAGCTCTGTCGTACGCCGACATCCCAGTGACTCACAGAGAACCTGTGCATGCTTGCGTCTACAACCCCGTGTTCCGTCAAGTCATCTCCTGCTCAGACAGCTCGGTATGTACACCTGTCACCTGTCACCTGTCACCTGACCTTTCTCTCGTGAAGGTGTCCTTCAAGCTGGAAGAACAATGTATTCAAGCAAGTTTCTTAATTCAGAATCAAAAAGTTTCAACTCACATCAACGTTTCGACTGCCTACATCAGGAATTTACGGCACACGGCACATGGCACACAGACACACGGCACACAGCACACAGCACACAGCACACAGACACATGGCACACCGGCACACAGACACACAACACACAGCACACAGCACACAGCACACAGCACACAGCACACAGCACACAGCACACAGCACACAGCACACAGCACACAGCACACAGCACACAGCACACAGACACATGGCACACTTCACACGGCACACGGCACACGGCACACTTCACACAGCACACAGACACAGACACAGACACAGACACAGCAGACAGACACATGGCACACAGCACAAAGCACACAGCACACAGCACACAGCACACAGCACACAGACACATGGCACACAGCACACAGACACACGGCACACCGGGCACACAGACACACCGCACACAGCACACAGCACACAGCACACAGACACACGACACACGGCACACGGCACACGGCACACGGCACACGGCACACGGCACACGGCACACGGCACACGGCACAGAGACACACAGCACACAGACACACAGCACACAGACACACAGACACACAGACACACAGACACACAGACACACAGACACACAGACACACATACACACATACACACAGACACACAGACACACAGACACACAGACACACAGACACACAGACACACAGACACACAGACACACAGACACACAGACACACAGACACACAGACACACAGACACACAGCACACAGACACACACGCAGCTTCACTTAGTGGCTACTGACAGAGTCACCTGTGAAACAACCTGCTTGCCATTTTCAGCAGAATCAGTTTTATGCTTCATACTCAAGGATTACAAGAAAACTTGTGAGTGAACCTGGCTCTAAAATAATAGAGAATTGTAACATAGTTTGAAACAGGTCTTGCAGATTTGTTATAGAAAATGTGACACCATTGACTAAAACGTGACTCTAAACTTAAGTGACAAACGTGAAGCAGATTACCTTTTTGATGATATTTTGTCCATGAGAACAAAATGTTTCTTTATTTGTGAAGTGGTTTCTTGGTGGGATTATTTGTACATGCAGAATACACATTCTGGTGATTTGAGGAAGTAGTTCACTTTGTCAGATCTGCAAACCCAGAGGATAACTGAACAATTCATCAACTGAGACATACAACAAATAAACTTGCTATGTTTTTCAACTGAAATGCTCATATCATGCATAAAAGCTTCAGATACAGGTATGTGTAGTATGGAAAATAATGGTTTTTTTTATTTTTTGAATATTTAACCCAATGTTATACTAATGACAAAAACGTAGCTTTTGTATTAAAAAAAAAAAAAGAGTTATGAAATCATGCCCACATATTAGAAGGAGAGTTCTTGATAATCCCCTGTAATTTATTATATATGTTATCTTTGTATGTTAAATCAATACATATAAGCAAACTAATATTTACTAACTTTGCCGATTTGTCTCTGGCAACATTCAGTACTATTATTAACCATAAATCTTTTTGTGTGTGATAATTTACACCAGATAGAAACACCCAGTGATAATAGAGACATATTGAAATGTATACAGTACATGATGTTGTACACAGTACATGATGTTGTATACAGTACATGATGTTGTATACAGTACATGATTTTGTATACAGTACATGATTTTGTATACAGTACATGATTTTGTATACAGTACATGATGTTGTACACAGTACATGATGTTGTATACCGTACATGATGTTGTATACAGTACATGATTTTGTATACAATACATGATTTTGTATACAGTACATGATTTTGACATGAAATTCATTAAAATCATTGACCGTTGGTGACATATTTTTGCATAGTTTTCAAATATTGACCTATATGTAGAAACTAACCTATACTTCACCTTCGCTATAACAATCCATTTGTGTGTGTTTTGTTTACTCACAGGTGGTGAAAGTGTGGGACTTTGAGACAGGGAATGCCATCTTTGAATATGGCGAGGCTCACGGAGATCAAGCAATCACCTGCATGACCTTTGACTCGACCTCTAGAAGGTAAATGTACAGAAGTGGCAGCTGGAAATTTAGACTCGACTAAGAATACCCGGGTAAAACATTTGTCAAGTTCGTTGACTGTACATTGCTCTAGTTCATTTACCTATATGAATGAATACCTGGCTACAGACAGTGGTGGATATTTGTATACAAATAGTTGTGTGCATTAACTACAACATGCCTGGATGCATTCCATTTTTTACATTTGAGAGTTACAACTCAAATGTAAAATCCATCAGTTTTGTCCAACTTGTAAATTTAACTCCACTGAACAACACCATGAAGAGAAGCAGGCAACGACAGTGTCTGGAGGGTGTCTAATGACTCAGTTCTCTTGGTACAGACTGATCACAGGAGGCAGGGATGGCTGCATCAAGATGTGGAACTACAACAACGGCCACTGTCTGCGCATCATGAAGAAAGGTAAGGGCAGAGGTTGAATTAACAGTCACCCCCTCACAAGGACAGAAGAAAGGTAAGGGCAGAGATTGTACTTAACAGTCACCCCGTCACAAGGAAAAAAGAAAGGTAAGGGCAGAGATTGTACTTAACAGTCACCCCCTCACAAGGACATAAGAAAGGTAAGGGCAGAGATTGTACTTAACAGTCACCCCCTCACAAGGACAAAGGTAAGGGCAGAGGTTGAACTTAACAGTCACCCCCTCACAAGGACAAAAGAAAGGTAAGGGCAGAGGTTGAACTTAACAGTCACCCCCTCACAAGGACAAAAGAAAGGCAAGGGCAGAGAATGTACTGAACAGTCTCCCCCTCACAAGGACAAAAGAAAGGTAAGGGCAGATGTTGAATTAACAGTCACCCCCTCACAAGGACAAACGAAAGGTAAGGGCAGAGATTGTACTTAACAGTCACCCCTCATAAGGACAAACGAAAGGTAAGGGCAGAGAATGTACTGAACAGTCTCCCCCTCACAAGGACAAAAGAAAGGTAAGGGCAGATGTTGAATTAACAGTCACTCCCTCACAAGGACAAACGAAAGGTAAGGGCAGAGGTTGTACTTAACAGTCACCCCTCACATACACAAAAGAAAGGTAAGGGCAGAGATTGTACTTAACAGTCACCCCTCACATAGACACAAGAAAGGTAAGGGCAGAGATTGTACTTAACAGTCACCCCCTCACATAGACAAAAGAAAGGCAAGGGCAGAGTTTGTACTTAACAGTCACCCCCTCACATAGACAAAAGAAAGGTAAGGGCAGAGTGTGTACTTAACAGTCACCCCCTCACATACACAAAAGAAAGGTAAGGGCAGAGATTGTACTTAACAGTCACCCCCTCACATAGACAAAAGAAAGGCAAGGGCAGAGGTTGTACTTAACAGTCACCCCCTCACAACGACAAAAGAAAGATAAGGGCAGAGGTTGTACTTAACAGTCACCCCCTCACAACGACAAAAGAAAGGTAAGGGCAGAGGTTGTACTTAACAGTCACCCACTCACAAGGACAAAAGAAAGGTAAGGGCAGAGTTTGTACTTAACAGTCACCCCCTCATATAGACAAAAGAAAGGTAAGGGCAGAGTTTGTACTTAACAGTCACCCCCTCACATAGACAAAAGAAAGGTAAGGGCAGAGGTTGTACTTAACAGTCACCCTCTCACAAAGACAAAAGAAAGATAAGGGCAGAGGTTGTACTTAATAGTCACCCACTCACAAGGACAAAAGAAAGGTAAGGGCAGAGATTGTACTTAACAGTCACCCCCTCACATAGACAAAAGAAAGGCAAGGACAGAGTTTGTACTTAACAGTCACCCCCTCACATAGACAAAAGAAAGGTAAGGGCAGAGTTTGTACTTAACAGTCACCCCCTCATATAGACAAAAGAAAGGTAAGGGTAGACGTTGTACTTAACAGTCACCCTCTCACTTAGACAAAAGAAAGGTTAAGGGCAGAGATTGTACTTAACAGTCACCCCCTCACATAGACAAAAGAAAGGTAAGAGCAGAGGTTGTACTTAACAGTCACCCCCTCACATAGACAAAAGAAAGGTAAGGGCAGAGATTGTACTTAACAGTCACCCCTTCACATAGACAAAAGAAAAGACGAATTTGTATCAAAGATCGCAGTTTGGCCATGTTCACCAGAAATGGGACATGCTGATATTTAGTGGGGATGGGTAACATATCAAGTTATCTACTGTGGTGTAGTTCCCCGGGCTGAGAGAGTCCACGTACAAACCTCAAGAAAGTTTGTTCACGATGTTTCAGTTCACTCAGCTGTATGCATGAGTACATGACCGTAGACAGTGGTGGATATTTCTACATGAATAACCTTTTCTCATTAACTATGCCATGTATAAATGTTTCCCAGCGATATTAAGACATTTTTTGATAGAACAGGGGACCATTTCAAACATTGTTAAGAGCTCTTAAGCCTGATTTTGCACTTTAAAATAAATGTTCATCTTTAACTGTGAACTTGAATACCTGAAAACCTGTTAAATGTTGTACTTTAGCTTAGACAGTCCTATCTCTACACACAGTGGTGACTCTGTATTGCAGAAAAAGAAAATGAAGAGATCTGTGCACTCACATATGTGGAGATGAACAGAAACAGGTGGGCCCAGATGATCTCTAGTAGTCAAAGTTGTATTCATCTTCTGCCAATAACTGCCGCTGAACGTTCAATTGTTTACATCTTCCCTTCAGTGTCTTCCTGGCATTGGGAGGTCAGAGACCACCAGCCAGTGAGTCCATGACAGGTTTGATTCCATTTCCACCTGTGGATTTTTTAACCTCCCCAAGGCACAGACGCCAGATAGAAGTGAAAAACGCTTGTAGTGTCTGTCCTGAAAGACAGGCAACGTAGCAGGACCAAAATTGCCCAGGTTTTGATGTTTCAACTGAACCAGTACCAAGCCAATTCCCAGCTAACTACGTCACTTGTTTGTGACTGTTCCTTTTGTCTTCTCGCACGTCCTGCTCTAACTACGTCACTTGTCTGTGACTGTTCCTTTTGTCTTCTCGCACGTCCTGCTCTAACTTATTTTACGTCACTTGTCTGTGACTGTTCCTTTTGTCTTCTCGCACGTCCTGCTCTAACTACGTCACTTGTCTGTGTCTGTTCCTTTTGTCTTCTCGCACGTCCTGCTCTAACTACGTCACTTGTCTGTGACTGTTCCTTTTGTCTTCTCACATGTCCTGCTCTAACTACGTCACTTGTCTGTGACTGTTCCTTTTGTCTACTCGCACGTCCTGCTCTAACTATGTCACTTGTCTGTGACTGTTCCTTTTGTCTACTTGCACGTCCTGCTCTAACTACGTCACTTGTCTGTGACTGTTCCTTTTGTCTTCTCGCACTTCCTGCTCTAACTACGTCACTTGTCTGTGACTGTTCCTTTTGTCTTCTCGCACGTCCTGCTCTAATTAAGTCACTTGTCTGTGACTGTTCCTTTTGTCTTCTCGCACTTCCTGCTCTAACTACGTCACTTGTCTGTGACTGTTCCTTTTGTTTTCTCGCACGTCCTGCTCTAACTACGTCACTTGTCTGTGACTGTTCCTTTTGTCTTCTCGCACGTCCTGCTCTAATTAAGTCACTTGTCTGTGACTGTTCCTTTTGTCTTCTCGCACGTCCTGCTCTAACTACGTCACTTGTCTGTGTCTGTTCCTTTTGTCTTCTCGCACTTCCTGCTCTAACTACGTCACTTGTCTGTGACTGTTCCTTTTGTCTTCTCGCACGTCCTGCTCTAATTAAGTCACTTGTCTGTGACTGTTCCTTTTGTCTTCTCGCACGTCCTGCTCTAATTAAGTCACTTGTCTGTGACTGTTCCTTTTGTCTTCTCGCACGTCCTGCTCTAATTAAGTCACTTGTCTGTGACTGTTCCTTTTGTCTTCTCGCACGTCCTGCTCTAATTAAGTCACTTGTCTGTGACTGTTCCTTTTGTCTTCTCACATGTCCTGCTCTAACTACGTCACTTGTCTGTGACTGTTCCTTTTGTCTTCTCGCACTTCCTGCTCTAACTACGTCACTTGTCTGTGACTGTTCCTTTTGTCTTCTCGCACGTCCTGCTCTAATTAAGTCACTTGTCTGTGACTGTTCCTTTTGTCTTCTCGCACGTCCTGCTCTAACTATGTCACTTGTCTGTGACTGTTCCTTTTGTCTTCTCACATGTCCTGCTCTAACTACGTCACTTGTCTGTGACTGTTCCTTTTGCCTTCTTGCACTTTCTGCTCTAATTAAGCCACTTGTCTGTGACTGTTCCTTTTGTCTTCTCGCACGTCCTGCTCTAATTAAGTCACTTGTCTGTGACTGGTCCATTTGTCTTCTCACATGTCCTGCTCTAATTAAGTCACTTGTCTGTGACTGTTCCTTTTGTCTTCTCACATGTCCTGCTCTAACTACGTCACTTGTCTGTGACTGTTCCTTTTGTCTTCTCGCACTTCCTGCTCTAACTACGTCACTTGTCTGTGACTGTTCCTTTTGTCTTCTCGCACGTCCTGCTCTAATTAAGTCACTTGTCTGTGACTGGTCCATTTGTCTTCTCACATGTCCTGCTCTAATTAAGTCACTTGTCTGTGACTGTTCCTTTTGTCTTCTCACATGTCCTGCTCTAACTACGTCACTTGTCTGTGACTGTTCCTTTTGTCTTCTCGCACTTCCTGCTCTAACTACGTCACTTGTCTGTGACTGTTCCTTTTGTCGTCTCGCACGTCCTGCTCTAATTAAGTCACTTGTCTGTGACTGTTCCTTTTGTCTTCTCGCATGTCCTGCTCTAACTATGTCACTTGTCTGTGACTGTTCCTTTTGTCTTCTCACATGTCCTGCTCTAACTACGTCACTTGTCTGTGACTGTTCCTTTTGTCTTCTCGCACTTCCTGCTCTAACTACGTCACTTGTCTGTGACTGTTCCTTTTGTCTTCTCGCACGTCCTGCTCTAATTAAGTCACTTGTCTGTGACTGTTCCTTTTGTCTTCTCGCACGTCCTGCTCTAACTATGTCACTTGTCTGTGACTGTTCCTTTTGTCTTCTCACATGTCCTGCTCTAACTACGTCACTTGTCTGTGTCTGTTCCTTTTGTTTTCTCGCACGTCCTGCTCTAATTAAGTCACTTGTCTGTGACTGTTCCTTTTGTCTTCTCGCACGTCCTGCTCTAACTATGTCACTTGTCTGTGACTGTTCCTTTTGTCTTCTCACATGTCCTGCTCTAACTACGTCACTTGTCTGTGTCTGTTCCTTTTGTTTTCTCGCACGTCCTGCTCTAATTAAGTCACTTGTCTGTGACTGTTCCTTTTGTCTTCTCACCCGTCCTGCTCTAACTATGTCACTTGTCTGTGACTGTTCCTTTTGTCTTCTCATGTTTCTGTACAGTTTTACACTACTGTATTATTCCATTCTCTAGGTTCATTGGAAGGGCTAAAGATCACGTGCGCACCTATGAATTATGTGAAAAGGCGTATGTTTTAGGTTAAGATAGATAAATTCTAGGGCAACGTAATGTAAGATATTGCACATACTCATGCATGCGTGTACATGATGCATAATTAAATGTAACAGGGAATATTTACTTAAGCATTCCCATGTAACAAAGTTAGTAAATGTTTGACATACAAAAGGTGTACAATTAAATAAATGACATACCTCATAATAACACATAAACTGAGATAAGGCAAATAAATGAATGATATGAAAATGTCAGTGAAAGTAAGTGTTGGTGGTGAATTACACATAGTGTGACAATTAACAGTTATTCTGGCAGATGTACACATCATTTATTTCCCTGGTCAACATGTGTAAATGTAAATAACTGTACTTTGAATAGGAATGTGTTTTGATGTTGTATGTTCAGCCACATCAATCATACTGCGTACTTAAACAAAACAGTGTTATTGTTAAGACCTCAAGTGATACATCTTTACCAAAACAACTGTACTTTTGTAGCATATATAAACACACATGCACAGACACACATACACACTAGCACGCACGCACGTACGCACGTACGCACGTACGCACGCACGCACGCACGCACGCACGCACGCACGCACGCACGCACGCACGCACGCACGCACGCACGCACGCACGCAAGCATGCACGCACGCACGCACGCACGCACGCATGCACGCACGCACACACGCACACACACAGTATGTTATCATACAGTGCCTGCATGATTACACATGCCCGTTCACAGGCATGTACACGTCATAAAACACATGGAATGATAAACATTTATTTTAAAAAGGAGGTATGTAAATATTATATCAGAATTAAAAAAGATTATATAAAAAGTAATTAAGATACATGTTTATACAATATTAAGACAATTACATAAGCAATTATAGTATAGTAAAAAGTAAAACATTCAAATTACAACACTAATAAACAATAATAAATAAACAAATTATAATAAATTCAGAAAACACATGGTCATAGTCCTGTCACACACAACGAACACTATAATGACAGGCACCTACATGTTGCTGTGTTTACAGGTACGTGATTGCTGTAGGCTGGGACAAACACATCAACATCTACTCAGACTCGCTGGGAGAAGTCATCCACCACATCCAACACCCCACCCCCATGTGGCATGACGACAAGGTCAGTGTCCTTCCTGTGACGGCTGTATGTTTGCCTGGGGTTGACACCACATCACCGTTTCCAGTTCTGGAATTGGAATAATTTTGACTGATTCCAATTCGGGTATCAAAATCACCCCAGGTCTGGCTATCTAGTATTTGAATGTTATGTTTACATCTCTAGTTCTAGCTGTATCTCAATATGTTTATGTCTATGTCTCCTGTCTCTGTCTCTCAGTCCCTTTTGATCCCCATTTCTCTCCCTCCCCCTCTGTCCCTCTCTTCCTCCCTGCCTCTTTGTCCCTCTCACCATATCTCCCTCGCTCTCTCCCACTCCCCCGTCTCTCTCTCCCCCTCTTCCTTCCCCTCCCTCCCTCCCTCCCTCCCTCCCCTCCCTCCCTCCCTCCTCCCTCCCTCCCTCCCTCCCTCCCTCCCTCCCTCCCTCCCTCCCTCCCCTCCCTCCCTCCCTCCCTCCCTCCCTCCCTCCCTCCCTCCCTCCCTCCCTCCCTCCCTCCCTCCCTCCCTCCCTCCCTCCCTCCCTCCCTCCCTCCCTCCCTCCCTCCCTCCCTCCCTCCCTCCCTCCCTCCCTCCCTCCCTCCCTCGTGAAACGTTTGATAATTGCAATGCCCGAGGTCCTATCCCCACTGGTCTCAATAAATATCCTAGGAAAGGTAAATCGCACTTCTGGAAAAAGGCAGTCTCCTATGCTAAAACATTCAACAATTGCATTATATTGTTTCAGTGTGTCCCAGAATTATGTTGCTGGTTATGTCATGATGCAACATAATGTTAACATGTAGCAACATCCATGTATAGTCTCTTGAACTATTGAGCCCTCCACTTTCTCTACCAGTCAGATACATTTTTTTAAATCTAAATCTTCGACCCATCTCCTTGGGCCACATGCAAAATTCCAGCCCAACACATAAAACAGACAAAGATGTGGGTACTAGGACGGACGGACGGACGGGCGAGGCGAAGCGGAGCGGGCGGGCGAGCGAAGCGGCGAGCGGCGAGCGGGGCGGCGACGGCGGGCGGGCGGCGGGCGGGGGCGGGCGAGCGGGCGGGCGGGCGGGCGGGCGGGCGGGCGGCGGCGGCGGGCGGGCGGCGGGACGGGCGGCGGACGGACGGCGGACGGACGGACGGACGGGCGGACGGGACGGGCGGACGGACGGGACGGACGGAGCGGGCGGGACGGACGGGGCGGAGACGAGGACGGACGGACGGAGGACGGACGGGACGACGGCGGACGGACGGACGGACGGCGGCGGAGACGGACGGACGACGGACGGAGACGGACGGACGGACGGACGGACGGACGGACGGACGGACGGACGGACGGACGGACGGACGGACGGAGGGACGGACGGACGGACGGACGGACGGACGGACGGACGGACGGACGGACGGACGGACGGACGGACGGACGGACGGACGGACGGACGGACGGACGGACGGACGGCGGATTTTTATAATACACATGTACTGTACTGTACCGAAAGGTGATACACTTGTGCATGTGACAGATGTACGGTCACAAGGAAGACATCCTCTCTGTGGCCCAGTGTCCTCCCAACCTACTGGCTACATCCAGCTACGACGGAGAAGTGATCGTGTGGAACATGGTCTCTGGGCACATCTTCTGCCACCTCCATGCTCCGGAAGCTGACGACGACGATGATGAGGAGGATACACGTACGTCCAGTGGTGACTGGAGCACTTTCATTCCATACTTGAGTAGTAACACGCCATTATCCAGAAACGTTTTTTGCCAGTCTCGAGTTAATCCAAAATGTAACATTTGTTGTGTGAACGGCTTGCAGGGAATCAGGTCAGATCAGTCGCATTCATTAGTGGTCAAACTAACTGTTTTCAATGAAAAAACTATATCATTTGGGCCGTTTCTTTTATATACATTGGGACTATTAGTTAATCTAGTGGTCACCTGGATCACTCTTAGTTTCACTGTTCTTAGCAGTTGTAATTTGGCCACTCATCTGCCAGTTGTGAAGTTATCATCAGAATTACTTGAGTAAGAGTAATTTCCATAAAACATACTTCAGTAAATATTAAACTACTTTCCAGAGGTATTTCATTTAGTAGAAGTAGAAATTGAACAGAAAGTTTTTGATGGCTAAACAGCATGTTCAATGACTAGCATTTATTTTCATTTTCAATAGCTTCACTTTCACTTTCAGTATCGGGTGAACTGAGCATCAGCAAGGTGCTGTTTCTGCAGACTCGGGCATATGGCAAGGACTCAGGCGCCCTCGTCGCCAGCGGCCCCAGGGGGAAAATCATGTTCTGGAATGTCTTCCATGGAGGGCGACTCCTTGCCCAGTTCCCAGGGGTAAGAACCAACCTGTTGTTTGGTGTTTTATCAGAATATTACTGCGGCACACATTTCATCTGACACATCCTTGGGTTATTCAGGGCATTCAGTTCAGTTGCAAATAAATGTTGACCAGATTCGTTTGGCAAGTCAATAACCTTAATGATATGCAATGTTAATTCATGACAAATGGGGATGGACACTGGGGAGGTTTACTAGTGGATACTGGACGTATCATAATGTTGTAAAAAGATAGTTTGGGGCTTTGGGCCATAAAAAAACAGGTGATGATTAAATGAAACGTGATCCTTGATGAAGTCTGTTATTTTGAGTTTCGCATTCAATCTGTATTTTCCATGTATTTGGGTTTAATATAGATATCAATGTTGTGAAATAATTAATTGATCACTGATTTAGCTAACTGATTGACGATTAGTCCATAATTGATAATAATAATTTTACAGTATCTTTGATAAATAGTTTGCAAAAACAGCATGTACTTTCATCAAAATGGATAAATAATATTTGGAACCAGTAGAAAGTGGTCACGTCTCCAGGGTTATAGGTCGCACAACTTCAAAAACTTTACAGGTGTACCAGGTAATCTTTATGTGAATCTTGGAATCCTGCTCTCAGATTTTGAGATTGATCAATTCTTTTGTTTTTAAATGTCACAAAGAAAAACACTAAAGAAGTTACCTTATTATTGTTAATATTAATTTATGACAGTCTACCTGTGAAGGTGTAACACTGTCTGTGTTCAAATTGCAGTCACAGACACCTGGGACGTTGGTGACTACGATGGAGGTGGACATCGAGAATACACTGCTGGTCAGTGCAGACTATCTAGGCTTTGTGTATCTGTGGAACATTGATGGCTACTGTCTGGATGGGGCAGAGACACGCAGCCCTGAGTGTAAGTGCTTCCTTAAAGGGTTTCTTTAAAACAAATTAACTCTGTAATGTACGCAATGTTTTATTAATCCTGTTAACATAGTTATTTTGTATAATTCTGTGCCTACATGTCATTACCGTGTGTTTGATTAATCTCTTATGACCCTGACAAGATATAATAAATGCAGGGTTTCTTGTTTGGATTCTGCCTATGCTAACTGTATAAAGCATGGTCATGAATATTTGGTTCAGTTTGACAGAGTTCGGTTTTATCCGACAAGTTCACTGGGTTTAAAGTCAATGGTCATTGTGTGGTTCACTGTGCATTCATTATAATAGATTGCGTAATTAATCACCCACGTGGCAGCAAGCTCACAGTGACTCACATAAACACAGTTATGTATTGGTTTGTTGTACAGATAACACCAAAGTTATGCATTGGTTTGCAACATAAACATAACAGAGAAAGTACTTAAGTGAAGTTCGCATGTTTTGATACTGTACACATCGAATGCATATATATCTAAACAGAATCCAATTACCATATTCCACCATGGTTCTCACAACCCATCTCTGACCTGTTTTAGGGTCTAACTTTCCACCTCCCTCTAGTGGCCTCCTAACCTGATAGTTTCCCGATCTGATGGTCACCTGACCTGATGATCTCCTAGCCTAGTGGTCACTAGACAGTCTCCTGATCTGATGATCCTCTGGCCCAGTTGTTCAATT
>JAODUO010000857.1:32500-40000 GCA_025642075.2 Ridgeia piscesae | reverse complement strand
TCATGTTGATCATTCGTGTGTCCTGGATGTTTGGTACATGTCATCTTCACCCATTGTGAATCGCACTGCAATTGCATGTCGCGTTGTTGAGTAAACTATACAAGTGCCATTAGCATTCTGGGGCAGGATGTCATGTCATGTCATGTCATGTCATGTCATGTCATGTCATGTCATGTCATGTCATGTCATGTCATGTCATGTCATGTCATGTCATGTCATGTCATGTCATGTCATGTCATGTCATGTCATGTCATGTCATGGCCGAGGCATAATTGAGTGTGTCGTTTTTGTTCTCAATTCATTGACACCCATGTGAGACGTGGCTCAATCAGGTCCTTTGGGAGATAACGCTGTTTGGCAAAAGCATCATGTACAGTTGGGCAATTTGATAGCAAACTAATTAGTGTTATAAATACAGCGGATGTTTCCTATGTGAAACATGCTGGGGTTTGATCGAACCATCCAGTGTTCCTTACCTCCAGGGGGAGAGGAAGCAATGCAGGCTCTAAGAACCAGGATTTCATAGTCGTTTGGTTTATTGTACTTGTATTCAGCAGGAGAGTGCAGTGGCTAAACCATCAGATCAGACCTGAGTTGAGAGAATTCTAGCGAAATTCTGTGTTGCCTTGTCAACCCTTGGACAAGTTCATTCAGTCTGTTTGAAGGGTACCTGGCTGTAGACAGTGGTGGATATTTATGTGTGAATAGTCTGCATTAATTGCAACATGACTGGATTCTTCCCAGAGAAGTCGTTATGATAATTGATTGAACAGGTCTACCAGGAACCATGGATACTGTGTTAGACAAACTTTACCTTTCATGCAAATGTTCTGTATAACAGTTATCCTTATAGAGAGTGTCAACTGTCTGTGTGATGTTGATGGTTTCATATTGAGTGAATTGGACGTATTGCTTCACGTCAACAATCCTACCGCACATATTTATTGGGTACTTAATTGAGCATTGTCTGTGATATTTTGCCTGGCAGCAACTGCAGGCACCAGTTGGTCTATATTTAATGTGATGGTTTTGTGAGATGGTTGCAACTGCTTGTGTGTATTTATGCTTAAGTTGTATTGTTTGTGTATGTGTGTAAGACTGACAGGGTGCGTGTACACCACACATGCACCAGTTCCTAATCTGCTCATTCGTGTGACAACCATGCACCGGACTGTCAGATAAAACAACTTTTCAACGTAATGTAAAACAGTAAGGTTTATTCGTGCACGACACGACCACATAACTACAGATTTCACACGGGGAATATAGCGTGAACATATATAATTCCCTAGTATAGTCCACGCAGGTTCAGATATGGCTGTTGGAAGGTGTCCAGTGGCAACGAAGCATTACGGAAAGAAACTGTCTGATTGGTGTGCACCCAGCCATTCCTGGGGGAGGGTTTGGGGGCAAAGTATCTTGACAAAATCCCTACCACCAGAATGCCGAAGAACGTTGCTATGACCGCTGTCCGTGAGATGACGGTGCGCGCTGTCACTTTGCAGTTGGCGTCGCAAGTGTTATTCTCGTCGGAGGGGGGTACTGACCCTGAATATTCGTGCGGGTAGTCTGACTTGCTCACAAGAGCTGAAAGAGCAAAGAACCACCGCTGCAAGGACGTTATGGGACAGAGCGAAAATTCGCGTGTTCGTCGAAGTGGAGGTGGCAAAGAAAGAGACGCGGCGAATTCGGTTCGAGAAGACCAAAGTAACCAAACAACCGTCAACATATCGTATTCCGTATGTGTACAAGTATGTCCTTGACAATGAATATCCATGACAAAACAAGTAAACTATTGTTATCCAACGTGTGTCGTGTCACGGTGTTACGTTTGTGAGTAATTTAAGCGTGTTAGCATGTTAATCAGGTTAACCATTGCCTAGATATATATTTACGTCACATGGCTTTTGCATTCAGAGATTTTAAGCCACTCACGCGTCGTCTCTGAGTCTCGTCGCTTTTTTGTGTCAGATGTGGCCGTTGACTTTTCACCGGCCATCTTCTGTGCCTGTTTAACCAGAACAATGGTAAAGAAAATTGCTTCGTATTGGTACATATTTAAAGATAAATATAGAAACTGCAAAGATAGCAGCAGATTTACGCCAAAAAATAGCCGGAGAAGTAGAAGAGGGTGGCCAATGATGAAGAGTAACGCCAAAGTCAAGATATAGGCCAAGTAGAAGAGTCACGCCACAGATAGTAGGATAAGTAGAAGAGTCACGCCAAAGAGAGTAGGACAAGTAGAAGAGTCACGCCAAAGATAGTAGGATAAGTAGAAGAGTCACGCCAAAGATAGTAGGATAAGTAGAATGCTACGCCAGAGATAGTAGGATAAGTAGAAGAGTCACGCCAAAGAGAGTAGGACAAGTAGAAGAGTCACGCCAAAGAGAGTAGGACAAGTAGAAGAGTCACGCCAAAGATAGTAGGACAAGTAGAAGCTATGCCAGAGATAGTAGGATAAGTAGAAGAGTCACGCCAAAGAGAGTAGGACAAGTAGAAGAGTCACGCCAAAGAGAGTAGGACAAGTAGAAGAGTCACGCCAAAGATAGTAGGACAAGTAGAAGATGCCAGAGATAGTAGGATAAGTAGAAGAGTCACGCCAAAGAGAGTAGGACAAGTAGAAGAGTCACGCCAAAGATAGTAGGATAAGTAGAAGAGTCACGCCAAAGATAGTAGGATAAGTAGAAGAGTCACGCCAAAGATAGTAGGATAAGTAGAAGAGTCACGCCACAGATAGTAGGACAAGTAGAAGAGTCACGCCAAAGAGAGTAGGATAAGTAGAAGAGTCACGCCAAAGATAGTAGGATAAGTAGAAGAGTCACGCCAAAGATAGTAGGATAAGTAGAAGAGTACGCCAAAGATAGTAGGATAAGTAGAAGAGTCACGCCAAAGAGAGTAGGACAAGTAGAAGAGTCACGCCAAAGATAGTAGGATAAGTAGAAGAGTCACGCCAAAGATAGTAGGATAAGTAGAAGAGTCACGCCAAGATAGTAGGACAAGTAGAAGAGTCACGCCAAAGAGAGTAGGACAAGTAGAAGAGTCACGCCAAAGTTAGTAGGATAAGTAGAAGAGTCACGCCAAAGATAGTAGGATAAGTAGAAGAGTCACGCCAAGAAGTAGGAAAGTAGAGAGCAGCCAAGAAGTAGGACAAGTAGAAGAGTCACGCCAAAGATAGTAGGACAAGTAGAAGAGTCACGCCAAAGATAGTAGGATAAGTAGAATGCTACGCCAGAAGATAGTAGGATAAGTAGAAGAGTCACGCCAGAGATAGTAGGATAAGTAGAAGAGTCACGCCAAAGAGAGTAGGACAAGTAGAAGAGTTACGCCAAAGATAGTAGGATAAGTAGAAGAGTCACGCCAAAGATAGTAGGATAAGTAGAATGCTACGCCAGAGATAGTAGGATAAGTAGAAGAGTCACGCCAAAGAGAGTAGGACAAGTAGAAGAGTTACGCCAAAGTTAGTAGGATAAGTAGAAGAGTCACGCCAAAGATAGTAGGATAAGTAGAATGCTACGCCAGAGATAGTAGGATAAGTAGAAGAGTCACGCCAAAGAGAGTAGGACAAGTAGAAGTAGCTACGCCAAAGATAGTAGGATAAGTAGAAGAGTCACGCCAAAGATAGTAGGATAAGTAGAAGAGTCACGCCAAAGATAGTAGGATAAGTAGAAGACTACGCCAGAAGATAGTAGGATAAGTAGAAGAGTCACGCCAAAGAGAGTAGGACAAGTAGAAGAGTCACGCCAAAGATAGTAGGATAAGTAGAATGCTACGCCAGAGATAGTAGGATAAGTAGAAGAGTCACGCCAAAGAGAGTAGGACAAGTAGAAGAGTCACGCCAAAGATAGTAGGATAAGTAGAAGAGTCACGCCAAAGAGAGTAGGATAAGTAGAAGAGTCACGCCAAAGAGAGTAGGACAAGTAGAAGAGTCACGCCAAAGATAGTAGGATAAGTAGAAGAGTCACGCCAAAGAGAGTAGGACTAAGTAGAAGAGTTACGCCAAAGATAGTAGGACAAGTAGAAGAGTCACGCCAAAGAGAGTAGGATAAGTAGAAGAGTCACGCCAAAGATAGTAGGATAAGTAGAAGAGTCACGCCAAAGATAGTAGGATAAGTAGAAGAGTCACGCCAAAGATAGTAGGATAAGTAGAAGAGTCACGCCAAAGATAGTAGGATAAGTAGAAGAGTCACGCCAAAGAGAGTAGGACAAGTAGAAGAGTCACGCCCAAAGATAGTAGGATAAGTAGAATGCTACGCCAGAGATAGTAGGATAAGTAGAAGAGTCACGCCAAAGAGAGTAGGACAAGTGGAAGAGTCACGCCAAAGATAGTAGGATAAGTAGAATGCTACGCCAGAGATAGTAGGATAAGTAGAAGAGTCACGCCAAAGAGAGTAGGACAAGTGGAAGAGTCACGCCAAAGATAGTAGGATAAGTAGAATGCTACGCCAGAGATAGTAGGATAAGTAGAAGAGTCACGCCAAAGAGAGTAGGACAAGTAGAAGAGTCACGCCAAAGATAGTAGGATAAGTAGAAGAGTCACGCCAAAGAGAGTAGGACAAGTAGAAGAGTCACGCCAAAGAGAGTAGGACTAGTAGAAGAGTCACGCCAAAGATAGTAGGATAAGTAGAAGAGTCACGCCAAAGATAGTAGGATAAGTAGAATGCTACGCCAGAGATAGTAGGATAAATAGAAGAGTCACGCCAAAGATAGTAGGGTAAGTAGAATGCTACGCCAGAGATAGAAGGATAAGTAGAAGAGTCACGCCAAAGATAGTAGGATAAGTAGAAGAGTCACGCCAAAGAGAGTAGGACAAGTAGAAGAGTTACGCCAAAGATAGTAGGATAAGTAGAAGAGTCACGCCAAAGATAGTAGGATAAGTAGAAGAGTCACGCCAAAGAGAGTAGGAAAAGTAGAAGAGTCACGCCCAAAGATAGTAGGATAAGTGGAAGAGTCACGCCAAAGATAGTAGGATAAGTAGAATGCTACGCCAGAGATAGTAGGATAAGTAGAAGAGTCACGAAAGAGAGTAGGACAAGTACAAGAGTTACGCCAAAGAGAGTAGGATAAGTAGAAGAGTCACGCCAAAGATAGTAGGATAAGTAGAAGAGTCACGCCAAAGATAGTAGGATAAGTAGAAGAGTCACGCCAAAGATAGTAGGATAAGTAGAAGAGTCACGCCAAAGAGAGTAGGACAAGTAGAAGAGTCACGCCCAAAGATAGTAGGACAAGTAGAATGCTACGCCAGAGATAGTAGGATAAGTAGAAGAGTCACGCCAAAGAGAGTAGGACAAGTGGAAGAGTCACGCCAAAGATAGTAGGATAAGTAGAATGCTACGCCAGAGATAGTAGGATAAGTAGAAGAGTCACGCCAAAGAGAGTAGGACAAGTGGAAGAGTCACGCCAAAGATAGTAGGATAAGTAGAATGCTACGCCAGAGATAGTAGGATAAGTAGAAGAGTCACGCCAAAGAGAGTAGGACAAGTAAGAGTCACGCCAAAGATAGTAGGATAAGTAGAACGCCAAAGATAGTAGGATAAGTAGAATGCTACGCCAGAGATAGTAGGATAAGTAGAAGAGTCACGCCAAAGAGAGTAGGACAAGTAGAAGAGTTACGCCAAAGATAGTAGGATAAGTAGAAGAGTCACGCCAAAGATAGTAGGATAAGTAGAATGCTACGCCAGAGATAGTAGGATAAGTAGAAGAGTCACGCCAAAGAGAGTAGGACAAGTAGAAGAGTTACGCCAAAGTTAGTAGGATAAGTAGAAGAGTCACGCCAAAGATAGTAGGATAAGTAGAATGCTACGCCAGAGATAGTAGGATAAGTAGAAGAGTCACGCCAAAGAGAGTAGGACAAGTAGAAGAGTCACGCCAAAGATAGTAGGATAAGTAGAAGAGTCACGCCAAAGATAGTAGGATAAGTAGAATGCTACGCCAGAGATAGTAGGATAAGTAGAAGAGTCACGCCAAAGAGAGTAGGACAAGTAGAAGAGTTACGCCAAAGTTAGTAGGATAAGTAGAAGAGTCACGCCAAAGATAGTAGGATAAGTAGAAGAGTCACGCCAAAGATAGTAGGATAAGTAGAATGCTACGCCAGAGATAGTAGGATAAGTAGAAGAGTCACGCCAAAGTTAGTAGGATAAGTAGAAGAGTCACGCCAAAGAGAGTAGGATAAGTAGAAGAGTAACGCCAAAGATAGTAGGATAAGTAGAATGCTACGCCAGAGATAGTAGGATAAGTAGAAGAGTCACGCCAAAGAGAGTAGGACAAGTAGAAGAGTCACGCCAAAGATAGTAGGATAAGTAGAAGAGTCACGCCAAAGAGAGTAGGACTAGTAGAAGAGTTACGCCAAAGATAGTAGGACAAGTAGAAGAGTCACGCCAAAGAGAGTAGGATAAGTAGAAGAGTCACGCCAAAGAGAGTAGGACAAGTAGAAGAGTCACGCCAAAGATAGTAGGATAAGTAGAAGAGTCACGCCAAAGATAGTAGGATAAGTAGAAGAGTCACGCCAAAGATAGTAGGATAAGTAGAAGAGTCACGCCAAAGATAGTAGGATAAGTAGAAGAGTCACGCCAAAGAGAGTAGGACAAGTAGAAGAGTCACGCCCAAAGATAGTAGGACAAGTAGAATGCTACGCCAGAGATAGTAGGATAAGTAGAAGAGTCACGCCAAAGAGAGTAGGACAAGTGGAAGAGTCACGCCAAAGATAGTAGGATAAGTAGAATGCTACGCCAGAGATAGTAGGATAAGTAGAAGAGTCACGCCAAAGAGAGTAGGACAAGTGGAAGAGTCACGCCAAAGATAGTAGGATAAGTAGAATGCTACGCCAGAGATAGTAGGATAAGTAGAAGAGTCACGCCAAAGAGAGTAGGACAAGTAGAAGAGTCACGCCAAAGATAGTAGGATAAGTAGAAGAGTCACGCCAAAGAGAGTAGGATAAGTAGAATGCTACGCCAGAGATAGTAGGATAAGTAGAAGAGTCACGCCAAAGAGAGTAGGACAAGTAGAAGAGTTACGCCAAAGTTAGTAGGATAAGTAGAAGAGTCACGCCAAAGATAGTAGGATAAGTAGAATGCTACGCCAGAGATAGTAGGATAAGTAGAAGAGTCACGCCAAAGAGAGTAGGACAAGTAGAAGAGTCACACCAAAGATAGTAGGATAAGTAGAAGAGTCACGCCAAAGATAGTAGGATAAGTAGAATGCTACGCCAGAGATAGTAGGATAAGTAGAAGAGTCACGCCAAAGAGAGTAGGACAAGTAGAAGAGTTACGCCAAAGTTAGTAGGATAAGTAGAAGAGTCACGCCAAAGATAGTAGGATAAGTAGAAGAGTCACGCCAAAGATAGTAGGATAAGTAGAATGCTACGCCAGAGATAGTAGGATAAGTAGAAGAGTCACGCCAAAGAGAGTAGGACAAGTAGAAGAGTAACGCCAAAGATAGTAGGATAAGTAGAATGCTACGCCAGAGATAGTAGGATAAGTAGAAGAGTCACGCCAAAGAGAGTAG
>JAODUO010000857.1:22500-27500 GCA_025642075.2 Ridgeia piscesae | reverse complement strand
AGTTCGGGCGTTGAAGAGCAGTAATAATCGCAGAACTTGTTTCCGCAGCCGTGGATTTCCGGACACATCGCCTACATGCGACAGTATAATATGGAGTGTAGTTAATACACTCAATGATCACTGAAATGGTTGTTGAGCATACAATTAAGTAGGTCTACTCACGGTTTGGTAGTCGCAGACAGTGTAGAAAGCAGCTATTGGGAGCAGAGTTGCTGTTAACTGGATGACGTCTCTACAACGACACGCTAGATTCGGTAAGACTCTACGATCTGTTATATATTCCTACTTGAGTTTCAATGCTGTTTTCAACAAACGTTTCCTACACTTCTTACATCTACAAATAAAACTGCGAGTTCAGACAGACTTTTAGACGTGTTTTGCTTGGTGTGTGTGTGTGTGTGTGTGTGTGTGTGTGTGTGTGTGTGTGTGTGTGTGTGTGTGTGTGTGTGTGTGTGTGTGTGTGTGTGTGTATGTGAGTCTATTTATGCGTACGTATTCATGTGATACATACGGATCTGTGGTGAATATCTTCGGGAGCTGAAACCGCAGTGTTGCATACAACACCATCATTATGATAGAAACGCATGCTGCAAAAAACAATCAAGAAGATTGATATAAATACAAAACTGTTTATAAATAAACCGATATGATATCTATATTTCAGCATGCGATATTTACTAGGACCATACAATAATTATCATAATATAAAATTCGCCGAACTTACAAATCCAATAAGAACATTAGTTTTATTACGTCGTGTTTCCAATATATATATATATATATATATATATATATATATATATATATATATATAATATATATATATATATATATATATATATATATATATATATATATATATTATATCGTTGTAATTATCACTATATGACAGCTTCAATTACTCTCGATGGTGTACGGTTTCCAGAAAATTGATTTTTATTGTGTTATCTTTAGAAATATAAATCTCCCAACCGCGACAACCTTTTTCATCTTTAGGCGTGGCCATAATGGGAACCTCGCTATTACGGTCACTGTGAACAGAATGGCGATGTGACGGTGTTACTATTGCACATATTCTCTACACTTTATTGTAGCAAAACCGTTTGGGATTAGCCTAGGGTGGCCTGGTTGTATTACAGGGGTGCCCGTAAAACGGGTTCTGCTGGACTTACTTGTGATTGTCATGCCAACTCTAGCGGCTGTCTTCGCTGCCTCTGGATTGCCGGCACCCAGAGTCTGGCCGACCCGCACTGATGTGGCGCTGCCTATTCCAATGGCTATCTGTAGTAGGCCACCCCGTATGTGGAAGCGTCAACATCGGCACAGAGCAGGAGACAACATACGCACACGCATGCACGCACGCACGTACACACAGACACACATGCACGCGCATGCACACGTGTCTCACATACACTCACGCACACACGCATGCGTGTCATCTTTCACATCCACACACCCACCCACACCCACCCACCCACCCACACCCACACCCACACCCACACCCACCCCCACACCCACCCCACACCCACACCCACACCCACACCCACACACACACCCACCCACCCACCCACCCACACACACACACACGCACGCACGCCGCGCACACACACACACACACACACACACACACACACACACACACACACACACACACACACACACACACACACACACACACACACACACACACACACACACACACACACACACACACACACACACACACACACACACACACACACACACACACACACACACACACACACACACACACACACACACACACACACACACACACACACACACACAGTACTTTATTTGTCATTATTTTATTGTTGATTTAATTTACATTTTCGTATGCTTGATGTTAACAATAAAGGAAGTAGCGTGTAAACACTGAAGCCACTCACTGATAAGGGGAAGCTGTTGAGGTTGAACATGATGGTCTGCGCTCCGAGCTCGGTGTTTCCCAGAATTCCTTAGCACAGGAAATCAAAACAATATGACAAACATTTCATAATAGCATAGTTCTATGAAGGAAATCGTAGGAGCTGTAAGTTGTACATATTGTGGTACAATAAACATTAGCGTAAGAACAAAATTAATATCTGTTGGACTGAGTAGTAGCTAAAGCAACGTTCCGATGTTCTCGCTGTCTTGATTTTTTAACAAGATTTAACAAGATTTAACAAGATTGCCACCTAGAGACTCAACTCTAGATGGCAGGTGGACAAGGAAGCCATTTGGCTTATCGAGAGTCCAACCTATCTATCTAAGTATACCCCGCCCGTCTTAGGTATATGTCGATTTTATTTTTAAATATATTAACACTACTAGCACCTACACAATCAGCTGATAATCTGTTCCATTCGTTTACTGTTCTTTGTGAAAATGAAAATTTTCTAATATCTAGTCTACACTGCTTCTTTGCTAATGTAACTCCATGTCCTCTAGCTCTCTTCCTTGACTGTAAAAAAAATATTTCTGTCAATATTTTCATATCCATTCAATATTTTAAACACCTCAATCTGATCTCCTCTCAATCTTCTGGTTTCTAGTGTGTTAAACCACATTCTTTTAGACGCATTTCATAACTAATATTCCTGAGTTTTGTATCTTTTTGGGTTGCTCTCCTTTGTAATCTTTCTAGCATATCAATATCCTTCTTGCGATATGGCCTCCATGCTTGTATACAATATTCTAAGTGAGGCCTAACTATTGTTTTATACAGCGGTATTATTAGTTCTTTTTCTTTGTACACTATATTTCGCCTTATTAATCCAAGAATTTGGTTTCCCTTCGCTGCTGCAATTCCACACTGCTCTGATACCTTCATGTCAGCACTAATAGTTAACCCTAAGTCCTTTTCCTTTAAGGTAGTATTTAGTACAGTATCACCCATTGTATATTGTGCATCTTCATTCCCATGTCCTGTGTGAAGGCACTTACACTTTCCAAAATTAAACAGCATTTGCCACTTCTCAGACCATTCTATCAACTTATTAAGATCATCTTGTAAATGCTGTCTATCTGCATCACTTTTAATTTTCCTAAACACTTTTGTGTCGTCCGCAAACTTCAACACCTTGCTTGTTATGTCATCATCCAAATCATTGATATATATTAAGAATAAAATAGGTCCCAGTACTGACCCCTGCGGTACTCCACTCAAAACCGCTTTCCAGTTTGAAACCTCCCCATCAACAACTACTCTTTGTCTTCTATCAATAAGCCATTTTTCTATCCAGTTGATCATTCCATTTCCTATGCTATGGGCCTTTAGTTTAAGTAGTAGTCTTTGGTGTGGCACTTTGTCAAAGGCTTTTTTAAAATCTAAGTAGATTATATCTACTGGTGATCCCTCATCTACCCACTTTGTGACATCTTCCCAAAAACATAACATATTTGTTAAGCATGACCTCGCTTTTAAAAACCCATGTTGATATGGGTTTATCAATTTATTTTTAACAAGAAATCAACAGGTGATCTTTAATTAGTCTTTCTAATAGTTTGCAAATCACCGATGTTAAACTCACTGGTCTATAGTTCTCTGACTTATTTCTCGAACCTTTTTAAAATAATGGTATAATGTTTGCTTCTTTCCATTATAACGGAACTATTCCCTCCTCTGATGACAAATTGAACACTGTTGCAAGCGGTATGCTGATTTGTTCTACAATTTCCAATAGTAATTTGGGAGGAATCCCATCCACTCCAGGTGATTTATTATCCTTCAAACTCTTATTTTCATAGCTACCATTGTTGGGGTTACAATTAGTTGTCCTAAATAGTCAAACTCTCTCCCTTCGAACTTAGTCTCAAGTACTGGTAATATACTAATATCTTCCCAGGTAAACACCGAACTAAAGTACTCATTTAGGTTTTCTGCCATTAAGAATCCCTCTGTTATTATGTTTCCATCACTACCTTCTAGAGGACCGACCTTATCCTGAACTTTCTGTTTACTTCGAACATACGCATAAAAACTCTTGCTGTCATGTTTTATATTAAAAGCTATTTTTTGTTCGTAGCTTCTCTTTGAATTTCTAATTTCAGCTGTAGCTTGATTAAGTGCTTATTTATAAATGCTATAGTCTTCTTCACTTCCGGTATGTCTATATGTCTTCCACATCATTTCCTTGTACTTGATTTTTCTAATGGCTTCCTTCGATAAGTGTTTCTTCTTTGACCGTTTCCCCTGTTTTTTCAAGGGGACAAATTTGTCAACGACGCAGTCAATTTCACTCTTTAAAATATTCCAGCATTCTGTTGCTGTCTTATTCTTCAGTGTGTTATTCCAGTCTATCTTTGCTAAATATTCCCTCATGTCCTTATATCTTCCTTTGTGAAATTTTTTCCTGTACCTTATTTTTCTATTCCGTTCTCCCTTTACTTTGATGATAACATATATCTGGTTGTGATCACTACACCCCAGTGGCTCACATATCTTGACATTATCAACAAATTCCTTCTGTGAGCTCAATACTATGTCTAACACGTTCTCGCTCCTGGTTGCTTCTAACACATGTTGAGAAAGGAAACTATCTTGTACTAAATTTAAAAAATCTTGATCCTCTCTCCCGGTACTCTGTAGAGATGTCCACTGTATATGCCCATGGTTAAAATCCCCCATAATAATACAGTCCCGTTTACTCACTTCTTTGATAGCGTTATGTATTTTTTCATTCTCTTCCATGCTTATGTTTGGACTCCGATACACTAACCCAACTGTTTATGTTGAGTTTCCTGTAACTATGTTACACCAGACAGCTTCTTCACATTCTGCTTCTTTTTCTAATTTTATTTCATAAGCTTGGATGGATTCTTTAATATATAAAATAACTCCGCCTCCCCTTCTTCCTAATCTATCTTTCCTAAACATTACATACCCTGTCATTCCTAATTCGGCATCTGATATATCGGGTGTGGCCCAAGATTCAGTTATACCTATTATGTGAGGGTCAGTATCTTCGACCATAATGTTTAGTTCATTTCTTTTG
>JAODUO010000857.1:15000-20000 GCA_025642075.2 Ridgeia piscesae | reverse complement strand
AGGTAAGCGTGCGTGCGTGCGTGCGTGTGCATGTCGCTGGCCTGTGTCATACTTACCGTATTCCCCAGCCAACCACAAACAGTAGGATGTACTGCATCGCCACGCAGGTCACTAAACTAACAAGGCCGATGAAAAACAGAGGCACGACGACGTTCTGAAATCAGCGGCGAATACGCGACGTTATGAGACTTTATTTAAATAAAATATATTCAAACTTGTTTTTTATGTAACTGCCTATGTGTACAAGAAAGAAAAACGTAGTTCAATTAATTCCAAACTCAACTGTTATGGTGTGTTTAAACAAACTGGAAGCTACTCTTATGTGTGTATACATTTACATTCTATATTTTATATTTGTTATTTTTTTTAATAAATTGCGTTAGTAAGTTAGTAGTTAGTAAAACGTGTACGTATTCATAATTATACCGACATGATTTTTGGTACATCCTGTTAAGAGACATCCTGTCGTGAGAGACAAGTTTGAGCTGTGCAGAAGGGGCGGTCTACCAAGACAGGTTTACTGTAGTTTTGCTGCCGAATTATGCTTTTATCTGTGTTTTTTAAAGATACTTTGCTCCTACAATATATTGCTGGAAGTAGCCAGGACACTTTGTTATTATGGCTTAAATTATAAAATACATGTGACTGCCTTTTTTGTCTGGCAAGAACTTGACAATCAGCTATGCTAATACAAACATGTTTTGAAACCGATAGGCTACATGATTTATTATTCCACCAAAAAGTGTCCGCTGTCTAAAAATGATATCCACCACAGAACACCATCCATGCTTTAGATATCATCAACATGTACGTGAACTGACCTGAGACTGTGCATAGCTCCGTAGGATGATATTCAAAAAGTTGCACTGCAAATCAAATACATAAATACAATAATGCAATATTGAAGTCTTGTCTAGAGTTTATTGTGCCGCAGTACAAATAATAGGTATACGTAGGTACTTGCGTGCGTGCGTGCGTGTGTGTGTGCATGTGTGTGTGATACTGTGCGAGCGTGCACGTATGGAAGAGTTAATGAACATACGCTACACACTACTCGTGTTACTGTGTTATATTGTATTTATATATTATTGAAATATTCCAGTATCACATTCAGGTTTCCATTTGTCCACTACACAAATGTTTTATATATATATATATATATATATATATATATATATATATATATATATATATATATATATATAGTGGATGTTACATCATAATTTGATACTGCACGATCACTAGTTGGTGCTTACACCACTAGAAGCGTTGCTTAGATCATTCCTTGAAGTACTATCACCTACACTGACTGTAACACGAACATCCGCCTGGTGGTACTGATCAGTTATCGAGATGTTGTTCGGACGTAGTGTTGGCCATTGAATAAGTTTTAGTGAAACACAGGAAGACTACTCACGAACAATCCTGGCATGTAGATGACTAGATATTCGCCAGCCAACCTGTCAACAAATACACAGTGTGGTTGGACATAGTTACTTACTGCAATCAACAACAAGGGTCACCAACTGCGTCGTGCTGATGTAGCTCAAACGTCCGAGAACTGGATCATGCCACGAAGGTCAAGTTTCTTTTGCTTATTCTACGTTTCTTGCTTTGCACGATATTGTGTATTTTCCTCATATCGTTTACTCTCAAATATTATCTCAAATAACACCATCACGTGTTATGATAATACAGCAGGCTCTGTTCCGAAGAGCTATACAAACAGCTTATTCGCAATAATTTAACATAGAGTATACCCATGTAACAGAAAGTCTGCTTAAAAGAATGTAACAGAAAGTCTGCTTAAAGTGAATGTAACATAAATTCTGCTTAAACTGAATGTATCAGAAAGTCTGCTTAAAGTGAATGTAACAGAAATTCTGCTTAAAGTGAATGTAACAGAAAGTCTGCTTAAAGTGATAGTAACATAAATTCTGCTTAAAGTGAATGTAACAGAAATTCTGCTTAAAGTGAATGTAACATAAAGTCTGCTTAAAGTGAATGTTACAGAAAGTCTGTTTAAAGTGAATGTTACAGAAATTCTGCTTAAAGTGAATGTAACAGAAAGTATGCTTAAAGTGAATGTAACAGAAAGTCTGCTTAAATGAATGTAACGGAAAGTTTGATTAATATGAATGTAACAGAAAGTCTGCTTAAAGTGAAAATAATAAAACGTCTACTTAACAAAGTCTGCTTGAAGTTAATGTAGCAAAAAGTCAGCTTAATGTAAATATAACAGAAAGTCTGCTTAAAGTGAATGGAAAAAATCGGCTTCAAGTTTATCTATTTTTGGGGGAAACAATCAACGTTGAACTGTCTTACTGATATTGTTCCTGCAATATTAAATATAGTATTTTTTGTGGTAGACGTACCTCGCGACATCCGGATTCTGCCCGAGAAGGATTAGAATCGACTCCAAATTTAGGTGCAGGGCATAGGACGGCAGTATCGCCAGCATTATGATGAGGACACCTGGGGGAGAAGCGAATCAAAACGTGTTATCTGTGTCGCTGCGTAAGTACGTGTGTACGTATGTGCGAGCGTGCGTGCGCGCTGTGTACTCAAATACGGAGATGTTAGACCTTACATCGAAGTAATGTTACATATTGTTTTGTGCTATTTACCAAAAATAAACCGTTATTATCACTATTATTGTTATTGAAAGAAGTAAATGAATGTATGTGTCTATCTAATAGGGACATACTGCTGTTTATGTGAAGGCGCAAGACAAGTATTATGGGTTTTGGTTACAAGGTTACACGATTCGCACGTGCGCGCCAGATAGCACTATAAAAGCGATAGCTAAAGCGGATTCGACTCCATTATTTCAAAATCCGATGCTGAGTGCATAAGTCACCATTATGTGGGGGTCATTCCGCCACCCGGTCACCCAATAAAGTTTAACCGACCCTGGAATGACTCCCATACATATGGGGAATTGTGCACTTTAGCCAGTAATGATTCAGTTGGTGATAGTGTTTGCAAGTTATCGCATTCCGGTGTCAGTAGCCGTCAGGGGCCCGCATGCTTGCTGTGGCTGTTGTTAATAAAAAAGTCAATCACTTGGCCCAAATCAGTCAACTCCTGACTTGTGTTGTTCCTTCTGCATAAACATATATGTGTTGCCTTCAGCCAAGTTGACCATGGAAGATGACACTGGTGTCTGTTTATCAGAGATCTTTACGCACATTGATCGTATTACTGGCAGTTTAATAGGCGCAAGCAGCATTCCCCACAGAGAACGACTGTAGTCTGTAGGTTGGCTATCAAAAGAACAGTCTTGAACAGTTTTGAAATACATGTTTTGAAATACCAAATGTAAAGTAACATTTATTTCACTTAAATACGTTTTTATATCAGTAATATTTTACAAACTGTATAATAGCACCAACACTGCAAATACGATTTCATTTGATGTTTAGCAAACGCTTATAAAAACAATAACTGTTGGCATCAGTATAGCAAAAATGCGTGGGATGTCATATGGGGCCCGCGTTTTGTGCTGGACACAAGGGGCCTTGCAGACACAACAGTTGGGCGATGGTTCTTTGTTACCCCTCCACGTCCAAATGCTCTTTTATGGCTGTTCCGATGTACTAACATAGTTAATTTTAGGGTTAGTTTTAGGGCTACTATTAGAATAGGGTTAAGTTAGATAATATTCGATTAGATTTAATTAGAGTTAAGGTACTTTTGACAATATTTACTTCAGGCGTTTACATGCATTTGTACGTGGAGGGGTAGCAAATAGCCACCTCCCAACAGTTGAGAACCATTGCTATAGCATGTAAGGACTGAAAGTAGGTATGGAGACTACAGAGGTACTATGGGCAACAAAACAAACCGCTGAAAATTCACCTGGAAGGAGGTTACAAGCGATAAAAGAGAGGAAAATGGAACGTGAGATGAGACGTGTGTAGTAATCTCTAGAGCCCGTATAGCAATGACAACAACAACAGCAGCAGTTCTAAGGAGAGGGCATATGTTTGTGAAAATGTCTGGGACAGAAGAATCACTGGAGTAAGAGTAATAGATCAACGAAAAGAAATGACTGGGACAAGAGATTCACTGGAGTAAGGATAATAGGTAAACGAAGAGAAATGACTGGGACAGGAGAATAACTGGAGTAAGAGTAATAGATAAACGAAGAGAAATGACTGGTACAGGAGAATCACTGGAGTAAGGACAACAGATAAACGAAGTAAAATGACTGGGACAGGAGAATCACTGGAGTAAGAGTAATAAATAAACGAAGATAAATTACTGGGACAGGAGAATCACTGGAGTAAGAGTAATAAATAAACGAAGAGAAATGACTGGGACAGGAGAATCACTGGAGTAAGAGTAATAGATAAACGAAGAGAAATGACTGGGACAGGAGAATCACTGGAGTAAGAGTAATAAATAAACGAAGAGAAATTACTGGGACAGGTGAATCACTGGAGTAAGGATAATAGGTAAACGAAGAGAAATGACTGGGACAGATGAATCACTGGAGTAAGGATAATAGGTAAACGAAGATAAATGACTGGGACAGGTGAATCACTGGAGTAAGAGTAATAGATGAACGAAGAGAACTGACTGGGACAGGTGAATCACTGGAGTAAGGATAATAGGTAAACGAATAGAAATGACTGGGACATGAGAATCACTGGAGTAAGGATAATAGGTAAACGAAGAGAAATGACTGGGACAGGTGAATCACTGGAGTAAGAGTAATAGATAAACGAAGAGAAATGACTGGGACAGGAGAATCGCTGGAGTTAGGATAATAGGTAAACGAAGAGAAATGACTGGGACAGGAGAATCACTGGAGTTAGGATAATAGGTAAACGAAGAGAAATGACTGGGAAAGGTGAGTCACTGGAGTAAGAGTAATAGATAAACGAAGAGAAATAACTGGGGCAGGAGAATCACTGGAGTAAGGATAATAGGTAAACGAAGAGAAATGACTGGGAAAGGTGAATCACTGGAGTAAGAGTAATAGATAAACGATG
>JAODUO010000856.1:195000-203791 GCA_025642075.2 Ridgeia piscesae | reverse complement strand
CACACAAGTGATAGAAATAAAGTATACATATAAACATATATTAGAACTGTGTAATGTAGACATTATACAAACTGAGGTCGTACAATATGTAGCGTAGACTAACATATAGTCGCTGTTATACAAGCCACTATATATATATATATATACAATTGGCTACCTTTTATAAAAATCGTTGATTGCTACAGTCCATTAATGATCACATTTAGGTGTGCGTATACAATTACTAGTAGCTGCTTTTGTCATTGTGTGTTTATTCACATAAGTGGTAAAATGTATCAGTGCAGTAATAGTATAGCTGGCATGAGAGTTCATTCATGATTATGTGTGCACGTGTAGCAATGAACTCATGTGACCCAACAACCAATTTAAGTGATTCCAAGACTTGTTTTCATGCGAGACACCACAGGAGTTTTTCACAGCTTATGTCGTTGACTGTTCTTATCATACCATGTGATTGACAAGTTCAATAAGTCGAATGCTCAATGTCAACTTGGACATGATTACATAAGTTACCATATGTTCCGACCAAAGTCAATTATTTCAATAATTCAAAGATAACAAAAGCACACTTTTTATCAAACCAACAGAATGTTCACGCCACATATCTGGACATTAATCACTGAACCAGATCTGTGATAAACAAAACCAGCTGAGAGAGCAGTTTTAAACAGACTTCTCATTCACTGTCATCGAGTGCTGTCATATCTATCATTCTATTGTGTAACTTTTTTGAGTTTGTGAATTGTGAGAAAAGGACTATTTCAACATCACAGCTCTAGCAAGCAGCATTACTGTATGAAGCTGTGTACATCTACGTAACATTTTACAATGGTAGTCATGACTACCCGGGGTATATCATCCTTATTCTTGCCAAGGATCCAAGCCATAAAATATGCCCACATCAAACAAAATCTGCTAAATTTATGGGTCAGGATTCTGCCTTGCATTAACAGTATTTCTCATCAACCAATTTAAATTTATTATTTGATTATATATTTGTTTAGCAAACACACAAGGATAATTACACGTACATATTTTGTTATGACTTCTTAACATGAAACAAAACCATATTAAAGTTATGGAGCCTGTCTGTCCCCTTGAAAGATAGTAATTTGCAACAGGAAGTCTGCTGTGTGGACCGTGGGAACTAGCCACGCTTAGACATCAGTGGACGCTATGGTCAACTCAGTCCACTTCAGCAATATTGCAAATAAAACATGTTTTGTAACTGGATATATTGTTTACAATTTTAACATATTCCTGTGTCCTCTAAACTAAAGTAACCGACCACAGCCTGGTAGGCAGGAAACTTCAACTTATTTAACAGAAAATAAAGAATAAAAATTGTTATATTAAATAATAGATCACATCCTTCGTTTTAAGATAGTGTGGTAGGCCAGGGTTATTGTAATTTACATAATTATATATTAATGAATGTTGCGAAATTGTATTGGGAGTCCTTAAAAGAAGGGGGAAGTGTGATTAGCCTTAAACATCATAAGGAGGGAAGAATGTGGTAGCCAAGGACCCACTCATGATAGCATGATAGTTGCAGATTAGCCACTCGAGGCAACGCCCCCTTTGTTAGGTATATAAGGGCTGCAAACATTGTAAACTGTGCTGTTACTGTGAAGAAAGACCTATGATGCAACGTCCAATTGTTGTCATACTACTACTAGGCCGTCGCAGTAGCAGTCATTCCGATGGCTATATAATACATGTGTGGGGCAAGAAAGACGACAACAAACTGCAAGTATATCACACTTACTTATAGTTATGTTGTCGTTGCCCAGACGCCAAACACCATTTACAACAACAGGATTTGGGCGTATTCACAAGTCTGTATTTTATATGGTAAACGCTCTAGTGATTTATCAGTTGATTAAATTAAATTTTGTGTCAGTAATAGTAGTCAGAAATGTGACTATCTTATCCATACACATATTGGGTGGACATTCATCTAGCAATTGGAAATCCACTCAGCTTAATAAATATTAGTGAACCTAGAATGAATCGTAGAAAAAGTTGCACAGCGAAAATATTGATAATGCAGCATTCTGAAAGATATGAACCGCCACAAAATGCGATGAGAAGAATGAAAATGTTACGACGCAGACTTTATGTCACTTTGTATACGGACATGTGTCATACCCCAGGTTATCTTATATTTGTAATTTGTTTATTCTTTAAGAAATGTGTTACTTTCTTTCCCGATACTATTTACTCTAGTGAAAAAATTACATTTCGTTATCCGGGTACATTTCGTCTGATAACTGGCACTCACACTTCCGAAATTACACCTCCTATCTAATTCTATTCGACAAACATCTCGAAACTTTGATATTGAACTAATGGGGCAGTTGATGGTGGCTTCACATCTTGGCATCTGCATTGCTGAGTTCTATGGCACAAAGATACCATCTCGTGGACATATTTATCAATACAACTTGTCGACTGTTCAAAGAGCTTCGCAGAGCAATTTGCAGGTCATTTAAAGGTAAAAACGAACAACAATTGAAACGCCATCTTGCGTATCTACAATTGTTATCAGCCGCTGTAGGCTAATACAATAGACTGGCCTGGTCGATACATCAATACCACACGACAATAGGGTTATTTACACGCCCGACTTGAAAGTCAAACACGCCCTTTGATGTCTGATGTCTGTATTACAGTCAACACATCACCACTGGGATAGAGAACACCTTATCTTGGAAAAAGTGTTCGCGTCCTAACAGTTTTCAAGACTATTTATAATGCTTAGCGCCCGGTTATTTTACTATTTTTGTTTTAATTTCAACTCACAAAAGAAGGCAAAAATTTTGAGCTTTGTACCTGCATTTGTAGTTGCAAACAGCAACAATTGTATGGCTTATCCCTGACGAGATTCCATAAGTATTTTGATGTTTTAACCGTAAATATACAACAAATTGTGTGTGCGTGCGTGCGTGCGTGCATGCGTGCATGCGTGCATGCGTGCATGCGTGCATGCATGCGTGCATGCATGCGTGCATGCGTGCATGCGTGCACTTATTTTACGACAATGAATACACCCAGCTGATGTTGGCTTTCATCATTATCATCACAGTAACCCCCCCATAGAAGTGACCCCAGTCAACCCACTAAGACTCACACCCTGCCCTCTGTGTCCACTCACCCAGCAGCTGGGAGTATCGCCCCTCGGGAAGGTGTCCCCCGTACTTGTCCCACGTGACAACGGGGACAGGAGCGCCCTCTACCACACACTCGAGGGTGAGATTCTGACCCCGCATCACGGTTGTCTTCGTGTTCGGTGGCCGCTGAACGATCCTCGGCGGGCTGTTGGTGACAGGGGCTGCAACACAAGGGAGCATTCATTGTTGATCAATCGGAATAAATTATATTCAGTTTAAAACTGCATTCCCATTAATATGTTAATGTTTGTAATATAGATCAATGTTACATTAATGTTATATAATATAGATGTGTGAGTGTATTGTGTATATGTGTGTATATGTGTATATATATATATATATATATATATATATATATATATATATATATATATATATATATATATAATATCATAGATTATTATTATTGTTTTTTAATATTTTCTATAATAATTATATAGTTTATTCATGAATAAAGGTTTTTGTCCTGTAATGGCCACAGCTGCCTGAGACATGGTGGTGAAATATAAAATGATATTTGCAGTAGTAAAGGGATTTAAAAAAATGAAACTGATCATCAATGATCATCAACTACTTATGTGTACAGAGAGACAAATAGAACATATATTATTAATTACAAACACTGAAATTGGGGGAACTGGTGACGCAATAGTTGGTTGAGAACATCCAGTGCTGGCTTGGTGTTGTTATTCTTCATGTTCAAATGTTGTAGTGTATTTCAATCTCACCCACAACACTGAATTACACACAAAGAGATTATCCTATCCACTGGGTGGCAATGGAAATATTACCACCACTACAATTTGAAGTGGAGACCGGAGTCTGAAGCGGAGACCGTAGACACCCATAGACACAGGGTGACTGGAAACTGAAGGGGGCTGGGATGGCCACTTCACACAGCCCACAAAGTCTACGTTGTGGGCCAGCCAAGATGAGGGCCAGCCATGGACTGACAGGAGACCCCTAAGTCTATGGCCACGGCTTTGAAGTGCACAACAGGAGCCAAACTACATAAAACTTGTACTAACTCAAGCCTTATGCCCGGAGTTCTTTCATCTTTCCCTCAGTCCCTCTGTGGGGAAGCAGGCAGGCCTGTGCATGATTTAAACTGACCAAGCCAAGGCACATGAGTTGGTACAACGCGTTCATCTGATGGTTTACGATGGGGCCAGACTCCACAGCTGATGTGAGTCAAAGCTCTTGGTGTGTCCCACTTCTGACACCCATACATAGACACTCAACTCTATATGTCAGTCTAGAACTGGCTGACTCAATGGATGTCAGCACAGACACTATAGCATAAGTATTTAGTATTTCTCTGGTCAATTGACACAACATTATGTCACACCCTATAACATATCCCAACAGATTAAAATCCATTTTCTTGTCCACTTTTCTTCAATATAATCAACTTGGCAGGAGACAGTCTGCTCCATTGTCTGGAATCTGCCAGGTTGCTAATTCGTTATCAGCAGACTCTTCGCTGAATCAGCTCAACTTTGTCTCCTTGTCTCACTTCAAAGAGCACATAAGTAGCCACCTTTTAATATACTTTCAGGTTAGCACGTTTTCACAAGTTGCAATAATGAATGTTTACAATACAAAAAATTAATGTGGATAAAACATTTATATTTCGACATTAGATTTGGCTTAATAAATGTAATTTGCGAGCAACATTTCATTAGTATTACAATTACATGAACAGACAGCATGCCTTTGTAACAATTAGTAAGACTTTTTGCCTTGTTTAACAGCTCATTCTTGTTGATAGAATTGTCACTTTTTGTTCTGTCGCCCATTATAGTTTTCTACATGTAGAAGCCACAATAGCACAGCCCAAATGACGTCAATGATCAAGTGACATCTCCTCATGTGGCCCATGAGTATCACCTGTGACATTTCGACGGCACAGAGCCGGCAGAACAACACATTTCATTTTAATAATTGACGCCAGCGACTGAATAAAAGCATGAACGATTCATCATTATTCAAGCATGACATGAAGATTACGGGGCTCCCAGGCTGTGGCCCGGCTGCGATCTCGCCATCTAATAAGCCATAGATCTGGCAACAAAGGTCTCTGACAACCTGACCAATTCTCCCTCGCCACATCAAATATTCAATGTTTATTATCGCAAGCAATTTGTTTCCGCAGCGAGTTTCATCGTGCATGCGGATGAGTCCTGACTGTGTGGCACCTGGTGCATCAACACGGCGATGGTACAGGCACTAGTGCACCACAGTGATGGTACAGGCACTAGTACACCACAATGATGGTACAGGCTCTAGTACACCACAGTGGTGGTACAGGCACTACTGCACCACAGTGATAGTACAGGCACTAGTGCACCACAGTGATGGTACAGGCCTAGTACACCACAGTGGTGGTACAGGCACTACTGCACCACAATGATAGTACAGGCACTAGTGCACCACAGTGATGGTACAGGCACTAGTCCACCACAGTGATGGTATAGGCACTAGTGCACCACAGTGATGGTACAGGCACTAGTGCACCACAGTGATGGTACAGGCACTAGTGCACCACAGTGATGGTACAGGCACCAGCGCTCAGACAGTGCCAATGGAACACCAACATGGCAACAATATTGGCACTAGTGCTCACAGACAGTGCCAACATGACACTGAGGAGTGTGCACTTTGCATCCTTAAGTTTAATTTAATTTTTTATTCAATCCATCAGAACGTCACCAGATCAAATATGGCTAATGGTGATGATGCCGATTTTATTATCCTCCAAACTACAAATGCACATGGGGCATGTCTTATTCAAATAATGCGATAACAGCTTCTACTTAAATATGACGAAAACCATACATTGTTTATATAATATATGATATCGTCAATTTGTCACCTGCTTCTTGAAGGGCAAACCAAGCACCAGTTACATTAATTCTTTTCATCTTAAACTCATCCTCGCTCACTATTTTAATGCCTTATGTTGCCAATTACGGCATGCTAAAACAGTTCCAGCGAAAAACAAATGTAAAGCCACAGTGGCGTCCTCTGGAGAGTAGCCCACCACCAGCAGCAAACTCAAGTCGATAGTTCAAAATAACCACATTTGTTGTTTGTGAAATGCATTGCCAACCAGCAGTCTGAATGCAGACCTACGACACGTGGGAAGATATATTACCACAGCGGCTCCAAGGCTAGCAAATCACTACATAGATCACTAGACCTGTCTTCTAAACGCAAATCATGAATTTATAGCGACATAATTTTTTCTTCTCTATCATTGTAGGTTTTTGACGACAGGCCTAGTTTTAGACACTAAGAAGCCATCCATCTGTGCGAGAGGCCTCGACCGTTATGTGTACTGCACGCCTTTAGTGATGCTAATGGCATTTCCTCAAGGTGAGAATATAAATAGCTTCCACCACCGAACTGTGGACATAACACACACGCCTAAAAGGAACCAAACTTATGGTATAATCATGGGGACATTCATCAGGAGGGTGCGCACCCTTCTACCACAACACTGTGGCTAGGTCTTAACTGGGCGGGGCACAGCAGGCAGTTTGAATGCACGAGAACAATTTAATCTCGTTTTCTGGAAATCTGGCAATAAACCCATAAAATTGCAAACTGCTAATAACAGCAATAGTGCATGGCTGTATGACATTGCTATTGGTAGTGTTATAGAGCACCTAGTTATATAGCATTTAATTTCATCTCAGAAACTAGAAGATTGAGAGATCAGATTGAGGTGTTTAAAATATTGAATGGATATGAAAATATTGACAACAATATTTGTTCTCGATTAAGGAAGAGAGAAGGACTAGAGGACATGGAAAATTTTCATTTTCACAATGAGCAGTAAATGAATGGAACAGATTATCAGCTGATGGTGTAGGTGCTAGTAGTGATAATATATTTTAAAATAAAATCGACATATACCTAAGAAAGGCGGGGTATACTTAGATAGATAGGATGGACTCTCGATAAGCCAAACGGCTTCCTAATCCACCTGCCATCTAGAGTTGAATTTCTAGGTGGCAATCTTGTTAAATCTTGTTAAACATTGCTACAAAAAGCCATATTATACCTGTACCCTGACTAAGAACAATATCTTAACTTACTGAAAATAGTCGACATCTCTACACCTCTGTGTCTGCCTCTGTCACTGTTAGAAATTATCGTCAATATCCACTGAGGTGCATTCTAACCACACCTGCGAACGCACACAACGTAGGTAATTATGTCCCTGGGACTCCAAGTTGATTAAAAAATACCTGGGCACTGATACTTATTCAACCAATCAGAAAACAATAATTGCAGGCATCCTGTTAATGGCAGCATGCTGACACTTTGGCAGCTACATTAAGTGGTGGTGAATATAAGGGGTGCACACCTGTCACGGGAGACACCCTATCTCCAGAGACACCCTACTACCCTCCCACTGGGGAGGAAGGGTGATGTGTCTCTTCTGTCAAGGACTGCACTGTAATTAGCGGGATACTGAGCTGAGTCTCCCAGCGAGAACCCATCTTGGGAACCCATCTCGGCCGGGAACAAACACCCATCTCAGACCCCAGCTGGCGGCATCCCACAATGCACCACTGTGGGGCATCCCACAATGCATCACTCCCACCCGTGAGTGCAGCCAGGTCAGGAACGTGGCATGGTATCACCCAACTCTATCAGTCAAATACCATCTGGGTGGATCCGTCTACATCAGTCTCTATAACAGTAGTATGGTTATTTCGGACAAATAATAACAAATATCTGGGCAATAAAAATAAATAAATAGGTCATGAAATGAAATTGAATACGTGATTAAAATAATTATTTAAAAATAGCGTAATAAATACACTAAAATATTATGTGTACAATAGGGATCTCCAGTATGTGTACATTGAGCTTCTAAAATGTATTTCAGTTTGAAAGTAATTAACAAATAAAGGGTTTTCAGATTGATGAAGAAGACATAAAAGGCTAAATATAGATGAATGAATGTGTTCATTAAAAGGTTTAATATAATTGGCGACAAAAATAAAATTTGCACCACATCTTGATGGTAATTTAAGTAAAATTCTGAGACTTATAATATATCTGTATTAATCACTATGAATCAATTTGTACCCATCTGCATTGGTGTGCAACTTTGTCTTCTGTCTCTGTCTGTCTGTATTAGTTTATATCTCTGCATATCAGTCTGCATTAGTCTGAATGTATCTGTATCAGTCTGCATTGGTCTGAATGTATCTGTATCAGTCTGCATTGGTCTGAATATATCTGTATCAGTGTGCATTGGTCTGAATGTGTCTGTATCAGTCTACATCGGTCTGAATGTGTCTGTATCAGTCTGCATTGGTCTGGATTGATATGTATCAGTCTGCATTGGTCTGAATGTATCAGTCTGCATTGGTCTGAATGTGTCTGTATCAGTCTGCATTGGTCTGAATGTGTCTGTATCAGTCTGCATTGGTCTGAATGTGTCTGTATCAGTCTGCATTGGTCTGAATGTATCTGTATCAGTCTGCATTGGTCTGAATGTGTCTGTATCAGTCTGCATTGGTCTGAATGTATCTGTATCAGTCTGCATTGGTCTGAATGTATCTGTATCAGTCTGCATTGGTCTGGATTGATGTGTA